>CM042399.1:15105562-15143062 GCA_023634145.1 Thymallus thymallus | reverse complement strand
AAGAGAGGGGTGAGGGAGGCCCCCACATCTGACTCCCTGTCTCCCTTGCTGCAGGCGACATGCAAGCTGGGCCCATTCCCCAGCCGCCCTTCTACCCCTTATCCCTCCTCCCCCTGCCCCTACCCCCCAGCCCTCCAGCAGGGAGGGAGGAAGAGGCCAGTTCTGCGGCCTGCCTGCTTTATTGTCCTTTCATTGGGGATTATTGTTATTGAATTATGGAGGAGTCCCGTCACTCTGCTCTGGAAGGAAGCCTCAGAGCCCAGCAGAGCAGACCCTCACAGGGCTACTGAAGCATGGCTGCATAGCCCCAGCTCCAGCTCTACCCCCACATCAGTTCTATCCCCAGTCTGAGCCTCAGCCTCAGCCTCAGCCTCAGCCTCAGCAGCTCAAGCTAACGGTGAAAGCTGTGTTGAATGTGATGGCACTATGATATACTGTCTTCTGCCTCATGACTCTCAGACACAGCTCAGATTGTTTCAGTGAGAGAAAGATGGGGAGAAGGAGAGAGTATATAGAGACAGGAGAGACATACAGATGAGGTGGATATATATAGAGACAGGAAAGACATACAGATGAGGTGGATATATAGAGACAGGAGAGACATACAGATGAGGTGGATATATATAGAGACAGGAGAGACATACAGATGAGGTGGATATATATAGAGACAGGAGAGACATACAGATGAGGTGGATATATATAGAGACAGGAGAGACGTCTGGTTGTCTTTCCACTCCACTGCCTGTCTGCCCTCCCCAGCCTCCCTCCCCAGCCTGTCTGTCTGTGTATGTATGCCCCCTGCCCTGAGCACCCCTAAACCCCTTATCCTCACTGGGGGTCTGCTGTCACCCCCCCCCCCCCCCCCCCCCCCTCCCCCAGACACGTGTTCAGTGGAGGGGCACGGACCATGGAGGCAAACACAGACCAACCATGCTCAGTGAGTCTCCTCATTGGTGCTCAATGTTTGCCGTTGCCCTACCTCAAAGAGAGAAGCTACACAGTCACTTACCCCTGTCTTTTACTCCTCAGACATCCCCTCTCATCCTCTTCAGGTCTTTCTGGTCTCCTGGGCTCTTTGTAAGGAAATTAGATTACCTTTCCTAGCTGTAATTCAGACCAGGATTAGGAGGGTGATCCTGGCTTTGCTGATGTCTGTACAGACAGCTGGGTCCTGTAGACTAGACAGAGTGTGTTTCTGATTGGGATTAAGGTTTTTATTAGGGTGAAAGACTATGATAGTTGTTTTTCCTTTGCTGACGTTAATACTTAATAGATTATTCTAAGATCATCTTTTTATAGACACACTTTTCTGCTTAATCCTATGGATTAAATTGTATCCTTGCCAGCCAAGAGGCACATTGCAGCGATTGTGGTCGTAACGTTTCAGCGTGTCAGCACATGTAATGTTACAGAATGTCCCAGCCAGCCCGGGTCTATGATGACCACATCCTCTGCTGTGGGATTTATACTGTGTGTACCTGGACCTGGCCTGGGCTACATTGGTCCTGACACTATTTATCCTAACCCTCCCACATCAAACCACATACTGGGCCTTTCTATACAGGATTATATCCCTTCCCGCTGTTTTTCTCCTCCTCAACTCTGTTTCTCTTTCCCTCTCTCTTTTCTCTGTCGCACTCCATTGTCTAAACACTAAACCTCATCCTGCTTTTAAAGTAAACCCAACCCACTTCCTGCACTTCCAACTTTTATCTTTCTTCATTTTTTTGTCTCGCTCTTTCGCTTTCTTTTCTGTGGCTGAACAAGCACGAGACAGAGTAGAGGTTGCTATAGTTGCCTTTACACACACACACACACACACACACACACACACACACACACACACACACACACACACACACACACACACACACACACACACACACACACACACACACACACACACACGCTGTGAGAGAGAGTGAATCAGCCACCACTGAACTGCGTCTTTATGGCTCATTGTGAATGCACTGTGCCCCACTCCATGACCCCTTCCTGTTTAACAGTCTCCACATGGAGGGGGCTGGGGGTGGGGGGTCTATCCTCTCCACTGTCTGCCCCCCCCCCCCAACTTGTGTTGGCCAGAGACCGTTAGCCAAACATCCCCCCTCCTCCTCATCCCCTTCTCCTCTCCTACATATGGACAAAGTTATTGAGCCGCGTATTGTGAGGGGAACAAAGAGGAGAGGAGCACAACAAGCCAGCGGTCAGAGGCAAGAGGAGCGGACGGATTAAATCGACTCGCTACTCCCCCCCTCCCATCCTCTACTCCCCCCTCCACTCCTCTACTCCCCCCTCCACTCCTCTACTCCCCCCTCCTCTTTCAGAGAAAGAAAACAATTCTCTGGGATTGTGTTGGGCCAAACACTTATATGGTCCTTACATGGAAAGAGAGAGAGGGGGTGACCTTTTTTAGAGAGAGAGTTGCCAGTCATGAAATAACAGGAAACCAGAGTTATATTGGGGGATCTGGACAGAGGTTAGCAAATATTCAGCCAACTGCATGGAGTCTGTGGTCCTTACATGGAAAGAAGAGAGATGACAAGGGAAGGAGTGTGGTGTGTTCTGGGTTTGTCTTCCAACTGTTAAAATAAAGAGAGGGAGAAACACCTACTCTAGCGGTTTGGTGTGATGCTACTTTGACCTAAACCTCATCCTGGAGTGAAGTATTGGCTTCAGTAGTTCCCCCATCTTATTGAGGAGTTTAACTTTTTTTAAATCTGATTATTGTATTTTGATAGCCAATACCATTTAAATGATGTCATCACCATATACTGGAACAACTCTTCAGAGAAGAGGTATTTCAGAGGATGATGCAGAGCAAGAGAAAATGGCTTCAGTGTGCCGTTCTTGATTTCTTACCGGTTTGTCCTTTGGCTCATCACCATGGTTCCTATAGCCAGAACTAGACGTTACCTCACAAAGGAGATTTATAAGGAGGAAATAGTTGATCTCACAGGTAATGCACTGATGAATCATTCAACTCAGACACACACACACACACACACACACACACACAAACATACACACACTGTCACGGAAGGGTGCACACACAGACCAAGGCGCAGCACAGGGATAGTAGTTCGACATTTATTTATTATATACTATGTATAGTAAATCTTACAAATGAATGAACTATACAACACAAAACGATAGACAAACGTCACGTTTCAAAACAAACACGAAATAAATGGACGTAATAACAGCACACTTACTTTCACCGTGACTGCGACATATAACGACAACGACCCACACCAGAGTGAATGACAGACTAACATATATAAGATCCCTAATTAGAGACAATGCGGTGCAGCTGCCTCTAATTAGGGATCCACCCAAACCCACACAGAAACAGAAAAGAAAGACACTGTCAGACTCTGACCATAGCTACATAGAGAAGCAACTAGGCTTCTCTATGGCCAGAGCCTGACACACACAGGCAGGAGAGTGTTGCTGCCAAAGATCCCTATCGCTCCATGTCCTCATGAAGTAAGGAGCAGGGAGCTAGGCTATAACCAGGCTAGGGCGATGGGGAGCTAGGCTATAACCAGGCTGGGTGGATGGGGAGCTAGGCTATAACCAGGCTGGGTGGATGGGGAGCTAGGCTATAACCAGGCTGGGTGGATAGGGAGCTAGGCTATAACCAGGCTGGGTGGATAGGGAGCTAGGCTATAACCAGGCTGGGTGGATGGGGAGCTAGGCTATAACCAGGCTGGGTGGATGGGGAGCTAGGCTGTAACCAGGCTGGGTGGAAAAGTGGATGGGTAGAACTGCCACTACTCTCACCTCATTCTGGCTCAGGGCTCAGGGCTAGCTTGAGGAGTGTGTGTGTGTGTGGGGGGAGACAGGAGAGGAATGTGTTGATTGGGAAGAGTGCATTGGTGCACAGTCCCCACACTCCCTGGCTGGGCTGACGTGCACGCTCCCCAGTCCCCACACTCCCTGGCTGGGCTGACGTACACGCTCCCAAGTCCCCACACTCCCTGGATGGGCTGACGTACACGCTCCCCAGTCCCCACACTCCCTGGATGGGCTGACGTACACGCTCCCCAGTCCCCACACTCCCTGGATGGGCTGACGTACACGCTCCCCAGTCCCCACACTCCCTGGATGGGCTGACGTACACGCTCCCCAGTCCCCACACTCCCTGGCTGGGAGGGGCGCTGACCGGCAGTAATGCCCTAATGCGCTGTCCTACATATTTGGTACACTAGTGTCTGTTGGCAAAGCCCCGCACATTCATCTACCCTCAGCTGCAGGGTGAGAGGGGAAGGAGTTCAGAAAGGGGAGGAGAAGAGGGTGAGGAGAGAGAAGAGGGGGTGAGGAGAGAGGAGGGGGTGAGGAGAGATAGGAGGGGAGGGAGTAAGGAGAGGGGGAGAGGGCCGGCCCAAGGCTTCCTTTCACTAACCACTTCACTGCTTTTCTAGTCATTAGGGCTAAAGTATTTCCACCAATCTCCTTCCTCATTTTGTCTTCACCTCTCTTTCTCTCTCTCTCTCTCTCTCTCTCTCTCTCTCTTGCTCACCCTTTCTCTCTTCCTCCCTCCCCCTTCTCTCCCCCCCACCCCTCCATCTCCTCTCCCTCCCCTTCTTTGAGTGTGTGACAGTGCTCTGTGGTCTTCAATCTGTCATGGTAATTTAGTCTGATGATAATGATGATCTGTGTGTGTGTCTGTCTAACTGCAGCACTAGGGCTTAATGAACAGACTGACAAAGGGTATGATGAACTGTCAGAGGAACTCATCATGAATTCTCCCCACCAAATAATGAGTGCTCCCTCGGCACACTGTCCGTGTGTGCGCGTGTTGGTGTTTGTATGTGTGCGTGCGCGCGTGTGTCAGTTCCCCATGCGTACCCCTGGAGATTTCAAACTGCCGCCCAAAGTTTCACCAGATTGTCCATGGCATTTATTAGAGATAATTTGCCTTTCGTTGTAGAGAAATTGGTTGGCCACGCCGCCCCTTACATTTACTGTACTATTAAGAGAGTGATTATTCTTGTTGTGCTGTATATGGGCTATTATCCAACGGGTGGTTTTGAATTGACATTGTTAAAGTATATCGTGCCCATGATATTCTAGACAGCATACACATAGCCAATACATTCATAAAAAGTGCCATCGTTTACATTGTTACCTAGCAACGCACTACTACTACTCCTTTTATAGAACCACTGTCTGTCTCATCTGCACAGCCAGACAGGCAGCTTTACTCAGCCAGTTGAAATCATGTAGGGCGTTCACTCACTGCTCTAGAATGTAAAGAAAAACGGGCCAATTCAAGAGGGTTATACGAAGTTAATATCAAAACGTAGTTTTCTTTGCCCCATGTCATTATAAATCACATAGAATGTATCATTAGATTGTTATCTAATTATGAAATAAGAACGTTAATTTGCTGTGACCGTTGCTAGTTTTGACTGCGCCGCTCTTGGTTGTATCTCTTCCATATTTTGCGTTGGGAGGTGGTACCATTTGGAGGTGTTGCCGCGTGTAGGTCCAATCAATGTCCAGTTCCTTGACTTTCATTGGCTATGTTGGTTATCAATCTACGTTGAGAGGTGCAATTTCTATGGCGGTTTTAAAGGGAAATACACAATGAAAACAGGAACAGATTGTCTTCGCGGAGGGTGGATATTGAAATTCAGTCTGTTAGCTTTGTTAATAAATATATATTTAGTCCCTGTTTTTGTTTTGTATTCAGACGATTTCATTTAGAAAAATGTTTTCACTCACAAACTTGGAGCGTCTAGTCAGTTAGTGCCGTTCTATTGAGCAGTGACCACTTTTTGATCATGCCCGTGATGACATTATATTAACTCTAAACATGCTACATTCTCAAGAGTATATCTTCTGTAACCTTTAAACCATATTTGGTAGAGACGTTATTTTTTTTTACGCAGTTCTCTATTGAATGGACATATTTGTATTAACCTTGAATTAATTCATAATTGTATTGGTGAACACCCTAAATCATTAAGCAGCATAACTTTTATGGACACATACAAAGAAATGTCAATAGAAAAAGCAGATGAAACTAAATGAAATGCAGCTAGTTTGTGGTCTTTCCAGCTTCAGTCTGAAGGGACTGGGGAAGAGCCTCCATACCACACGTCTGTTTTCCGCTGCAACCTGCAAAAGTTCTGGAACTATCAACCACTGCTTGCGTCGTGCGTCATAAGAACAGCCCTTAGCTTGGCCATATACCACACCTCGTGCCTTATTGCTAATAATACACTTGAGTCCATGTGTTATGACATTTTTATCAGGACTGTGGTGGTCTAAGCCACGGGAGGCTGCTGAGGGGAGGACGGCTCATAGTAATTTATTTGATACCATTCCACTCATTCTGCTCCAGCCATTACCACGAGCCTGTCCTCCCCAATTAAGGTGCCACCAACCTCCTGTGGTCTATGCCCACATCACATCCATGAGAATAATGTCATAACACATTGCCTGTCATGTATTAATGCTTAACTAACAGAGAATGTAGCTGAACGCTCTGGATTGAGTTCATATCATACCTGCTGTGTTTTTGTATTAGGGGTACAATACAGATACACACACAGTATTGTCTCATTGTGATGTGGTTGTGTGCCTTGGGGTAGAGAGTGTTGTGTAGAAATATAATATATTTGTTTGTAGGCTCACCTTACTTGTAGGCCTGACTCTCCTCCTGCTTGGCCTGACCCTGCCTGACCCTCCTCCTGCCTGGCCTGACCCTGCCTGACCCTCCTCCAGCCTTGCCTGGCTCTGTTTGTCCTGGCAGATAGCCCTCCTGCTGACCACTACACTACACTCTCTCTCACACACCAGGAATGTTCTTCCTGCCACGGCCCATCAAGCCGCCACTCTATTTCTCTATAGCGCTCTCTCTCTTTCTCTCAATCTCTCTTTTTCTTTCTCTCTCACTTCTTCCCAGTATCCTGACTTGTCCTCCCCTGTCTGTCTGTCTGTCTGTCTGTCTGTCTGTCTGTCTGTCTGTCTGTCTGTCTGTCTGTCTGTCTGTCTGTCTGTCTGTCTGTCTGTCTGTCTGTCTGTCTGTCTGTCTGTCAACAGAATGATGGAAGGTGTCTGCAGAATGATGGAAGGTGTCTGACTCTGACTGCCTCAGCCCTTAGTTTAACACCCTGGGTCAGGAGAAAGGGGTTAGGGCCAGGAGAAGATAGAAGTGGATCATTGTTTATCCATTCCTAACCCCTGCTTCCATCCATGCATTCCAACATCCCACCTCTCTCGCTCTCTCGCTCTCTCTCTACCTCTCTCTCTCTCTTTCCCTCTCTCCCTCTCTCTCTCCCCCTCTCTCTCTCTACCCCTGTCTCTCTCTGTCTACACCTCTGGGCCAGACGGATGTACGGAAAGAAGCTGTTTTAAAAATGTCCCTACCTTTGTTGCAAATGTTCTTTCTTCATCCAGTTTATTTATTTTACAAAGCGGTGGTGATCAGTTAGTTTTTATGTTCTGTCTGGGCTGAGGTGTTAGTGTGCGCATGTGCATGCGAGCGTGTGAGTATGTCCATTCATGTGTGTACATCTGTGTGTGCACCCATGTGTGTGTGTGTGTGTGTCCATGTGTGTGTTTGTGACCCTCCCCCAGTACGTCTGGTGTGTAGTGTGTGTATGCTAATGAAAGGCTGACATTTAAAGCAGCATAATGTGTCCTGGCATTAGCATACTTTATAGGGAAGTCGGTACTCCTGCCATACTGGAATCTTTACGGCATAACCTACACACACACATGCATAGTACACACACACACACACACACACACACACACACACACACACACACACACACACACACACACACACACACACACCTTTCGACCAACCCTGACCTGTGTGCCGCTCATGTATTCTGCATACTCCAGCATTTTCTGCTTGAGCCTTCAGAGCAGGCTGTCTGAATTATGATCTAGAGAGAGAGAGAGAGAGAGAGAGAGAGGGAGGGAGAGAGAGAAAGAGAGAGAGAGAGAGAGTGTGTGCAAGGAGGACAAAGGATGATAGTCTGTCACAAGCACATCTCTAGACGTCTAACCCAATCTACTTTTCTGTGGTCAAATGGAAGGAGGTGCTGTGCTTTGCAAAACATACTGTGTCTTGTTGTGTGTCTGTCGGTATGTACTGTACAATGTGCAGCACACACACTCCACACAGCTGCAGTGTGTGCAGTCCTTGGGAGGCACATAGTAAACGGCCCGGCTGTACAAATGTGGAGAACATAATATGCCAACAGCAACCCTTGTGTCATTTCTCTGTGTCTGTAATTAACTGGCTGCTTTTATTAAGTTAGTGACTGGCCGCTGCAGTACGTGTTGTATCTTGCTTGCTTGAAGAGATTGTAAAGGGATGCAGCCTATGTAATGAATTAGAGTGTCTGAGAGGTCATAAAGCTGTCCTCAGTCCATAGACACCTTCCCTCTGTAGGGTGGTGCACTGTGCAATGTCTCTGACACCACCAGCAGACTATGTTCCGACACAGTCTGGTGGGGGTGCGTTGGTGTGTGTATGTTTATGCGGGCATGTTTATGTGTGTGTATGCTGTTAACTTATGTTCCTGTAGAGCAGCAAACAGCCCGTGGGGTCTGCAGAGCCTGTAGCCAGTTGTGTAAATTGTCTATTAGTGGTGTTAGACATTTTAATAAAGTGTAAGTAATCCGATACTAGACTGTTTGTTTTCTTAATACAAGGACTCTCTTTCTGGCCAGGACACTGTCAAGACTGGTTAGAACACTGTTAAGACTGGTTAGGACACAGTTAAGACTGGTTAGAACACTGTTAAGACTGGTTAGGACACTGTTAAGACTGGTTAGGACATTGTTAAGACTGGTTAGGACACTGTTAGGACTGGTTAGGACACTGTTAAGACTGGTTAGAACACTGTTAAGACTGTTTAGAACACTGTTAAGACTGGTTAGAACACTGTTAAGACTGGTTAGAACACTGTTCAGACTGGTTAGGACACTGTTCAGACTGGTTAGGACACTGTTAAGACTGGTTAGGACACTGTTAAGACTGGTTAGAACACTGTTAAGACTGGTTAGGACACTGTTAAGACTGGTTAGAACACTGTTAAGACTGGTTAGGACACTGTTAAGACTGGTTAGGACACTGTTAAGACTGGTTAGAACACTGTTAAGACTGGTTAGAACACTGTTAAGACTGGTTAGAACACTGTTAAGACTGGTTAGGTACCTGCACCAAAACGCCAGTATTTTTACTTCATAGCTTGTTATACGTCTTCTTTTATTTCCGTGACTGATAAAGACTCTCATGTCTCTGTCTTGTCCCTCGGCAGCAGACATATGTTGGTCAATATGTTTGGAACATTGAATCATAATACATACAGAATCGTGAGAATCTCAACCCATATCGTATCGGCACCTAAGTATTGTGGTAATATTGTATCGTGAGGTTCCTGGCAATTCCCAGCCCTAGTATGATTTCAGTGTGCAGTGATATATACAGACAGTATACGTATGGTTCAATAGTCCATATATTGAACTGGGTTCCAAGAGCATGATCCTCAATATCGGTTTATGCAGCAGTATTGATCTGTGAGGATGCACGTGCAAGCCACACACACACACACACACACACACACACACACACACACACACACACACACACACACACACACACACACACACACACACACCGTAGCAAGGAAACAGCGGGGTGTGAATAGCAGGGTTAACTGGAGGTCTGATCCAACATATCCTGTTTGGATTCTCATACAGCAGCATCAGACTGCATCCCTAATGGCACCCTATTCCCTATTTAGTGCATTACTTTTAACCAGGGCCCATAGAGCTTTGGTCAAAGGAGTGCACTATGTAGGAAATAGGGTGCCAGTTGGGATTTAATACAGTGTTTGTGCTGGAAAGACCCTGCTGAACAGAAACACAACACACTCAGTCAGTCAGTCAGTCAGTCAGTCAGGTCAGTCAGTCAGCCAGTCAGTCAGTCTAATAAAATGTATTCACCAGGGATTGGGAACATGTAACAACCCAATAACCCATGAAGAACACAACACAGCCTTTTGACTTCCTGATCAGAGTGCTAATATCCATTAGCTCAAGAGAAGAGACGCAATATATTGATGACTTAGCTTGCTCTGTACACCGTAGAGGATAATTAATGGTGTCACTGCTAACCACAACACTACACACACTTCCTCTGAATACCCTGCCGCTCTCGTGCTGGAGGGGAGGTGGGTTGCCATGGTAACCCACCCCTCGTCCAGCGGCTCCAGGGTTGTGGCCTGCTTTTCTTTTTAGGAGGGAGTTCAGTGTGGGGTTCTATGAGTACAGTGTGTTCAGTGGCATGAACCCCCCCCCCACTATGTATGGTGTCTTTGACTGGGCACTGTCCTTGTGAATACACCCCAGGCCAAGATAGGCCAAGGAGACTCTCTCCCCCAAAACACTCTCCCCCAATCCCTTTGTCTTTATCTGGGAGAAGGAGAAGGAGAGTGGCTGGTCCTAGAGGATTAGGACAGGCCAACGGGACTATTTCAACATAACTCTCCCATCCCTCGTGTGTCTGAGAGAGGGAAAGAGGGCTGCACCGGCTGGTCCATTGCCTTTGCTTGGATAAATCCCAGGCCTGCCCAGAGCAGAGCAGAGCTGACAGGTCCAGGCAGGGGAGGCTGGATCAGTCGTATCAGATGGCCTGTAGAGATGGAGTCCCACTGCAGAGACGACCCCTCTCTCTCTTTCTCATATCCTCTATCCTCCCCCCCATCACAGATGATGTCCTATAAATCACAGGACAGTCTACATGGCTAGTTGCAGTCTGTTGTTGTCGTCGTCCCCATCCCCGTCCCCGTCCCCCCTGGCTTGCAGTGATTACTATATATTACCATTCCTGGCTTTGAACTGGGTTTTACAAAAATGTATTATGTGGATTTATGAGTAGTGAGGTGTTCTTCAGAGCCCCTCCCCATCCTTTTTCTCAACTGTGGTCTGAACATACATGGCCAGTCTGAACACACACACACACGTTCACACACACGCACACACACACACACACACGTATTACCATGATGTCTCTGTGGATCACAGACAGGGGGTTAGGTCTGCACTAACGCTCTGATGCTATCTGACCCCCCTGTGGTTCTGGAGACCATAAAACATCTTTATAGACCTGGACTAATGAGATTAGGCTGTGTGTGTGTGTGTGTGTGTGTGTGTGTGTGTGTGTGTGTGTGTGTGTGTGTGTGTGTGTGTGTGTGTGTGTGTGTGTGTGTGTGTGTGTGGAGAAGGGAATCTCATTACGTAGGAATCCCAAAACAGGCCTGTGTATGGGGTCGCTGGGGTGACTCTGCAACAGAGCAAGGGGTTATGGGTTGGGAGCTCAGCCAGGTCTGTAGGTTATTATGGCTCTTTCTCCTCTCATTTTCTTCACAGAGATAGACACACAAACACACACACACACAGATCTCTTCTCTCTTTATTTTAGACAGAGGAACAGAGAGTTGTAATTATCCAGGGCCCCTTATATGTTGCCAGTGAGAGTTCTAAGGTTATGACATCCACCTCTCGCCACGCTCCCAGTGGAGCCTAGAGCCTGGAGCAGGGGAGACGGAGCAGGGAGGCCAGGGGTGGAAGGCTAGAAGCTAGGGGTGATAGTGAGAGAGCTCCTGACCCCCTGTTAGGGTGCTGCTTCCCTATCTGCATCCCTCACTCCTTCCTTCCCCAGTCTCTAACCCATCTCGCCCCAGCCGTCTCTCTTTCTCTCTCTCTCTCTCTCTCTCTCTCTCTCTCTCTCATTCCTCCCTATCTCTCTTCCCCCTCGCTTTCCTTTCTGTCTCTGCAATCCCCTGCTCTCCTTTAAAGTTTAAACACTCTCTTCTCTCCCTCCTTCTTCACTATCTCTGTATCTGTCCCTGCTCTCCCTGATTGTCCCTCTTTCCCCTCTCTCTACCACCCCCCCCCTCCCCTCTTCAGGCTCCAGTCACCTCAGGTCTCCAGTCTGCAGCGTGGCTGCTGTCAGGCCTAACGGGCAGCAGGCAACGTGTCATGAAGGAGCTGCTGCTACTAATGTGAGCCTGATAAAGACAGCATAGCATGTCACAGGTTTATAGTGATATAATACATTCATCTATATGAGGATCACTCACCCCTGACTAATACCATAGCCTCAGCCGTGTCAAGTACAACATGGACCATATAGTGCAGGTCAGAGACAGGAGATTTGATTATATACATTATAACTGGATTACATTAGCTTAGTTCAGGTATATGTTCTTATTTTAGGATAGTGCTCACTGTATTTTCTCTTCTCACTATTACCTGACAGTGAAGAGAGTCAAAAGTTTAAAGCTCCTCAGCGAGCACATCACTGATGACCTCAAATGGTCCCTTAACACAGACAGTTTGGAGGCTGAAGAAATTTGACTTGGCCCCTGAGACCCTCACAAACTTTGGCAGATGCACCATTGAGAGCATCCTGTAAGGCTGTATCACCTCCTGGTACAGCAATTGCAACTTCCTCAACCGCAGGGCTCTCCAGAGGGTGGTGCAGGCTGCCTAATGCATCACCGGGGGCACAATGCCTGCCCTTCAAGACATCTACAGCTTGCTATGTCACAGGAAGGCCAAGAAGGTCATCAAGGACCTCAGCCACCCTGTTCAACCCCGCTACCATCTAGAAGGTGGAGACAGTACAGGTGCATCAAAGCTGGGACCGCAAAACAGCTTCTATCTCCAGGCCATCAGACTGTTAAATAGTCACCACTAGCTGGCCTCCGAACAGTCCCCTACCCTGCACTTAGTCACTGTTACTAGCCGGTTACCACCCGGTACTCAACCCTGCACCTCAGAGACTGCTTCCCTATGTACATAGTCATTGAACACTGGTCATTTTAATAATGTTTACATGCTGTTTTACTCACTTTATATGTATATAATGTATTCTAGTCAAGGCTCATCCTATAGAACAATGTTGAAGGCGGCTTATGGTAGAGAAATTAACATTTAATTCTCTGGCAACAGCTCTGGTGGACATTCCTGCAGTTAGCATGCCAATTGCACACTCCCTCAAAACTTGAGACATCTGTGGTATTGTGTTGTGTGACAAAACTGCATATTTTAGAGTGGCCTTTTATTGTCCCCAGGACAAGGTGCACCTGTGTAATGATCATGCTGTTTAATCAGCTTCTTGATATGCCACACCTGTCAGGTGGATGGATTATCTTGACAAAGGAGAAATGCTCACTAACAGGGATGTAAACAAATTTGTGCACAAGATTTGAGAGAAATACTGTATGTATGGAAAATGTCTGGGATCTTTTATTTCAGCTCATGAAATATGGGACCAACACTTTACATGTTACATGTTGTATTTTTGTTCAGTGTATATTAAAGTTGGAGCCATTATATATATATACAGTGGGGAGAACAAGTATTTGATACACTGCCGATTTTGCAGGTTTTCCTACTTACAAAGCATGTAGAGGTCTGTAATTTTTATCATAAGTACACTTCAACTGTGAGAGACGGAATCTAAAAGAAAAATCCAGAAAATCACATTGTATGATTTTAAATAATTAATTTGCATTTTATTGCATGACATAAGTATTTGATCACCTACCAACCAGTAAGAATTCCGGCTCTCACAGACCTGTTAGTTTTTCTTTAAGAAGCCCTACTGTTCTCCACTCATTACCTGTATTAACTGCAACTGTTTGAACTCGTTACCTGTATAAAAGACACCTGTCCACACACTCAATCAAACAGACTCCAACCTCTCCACAATCGCCAAGACCAGAGAGCTGTGTAAGGACATCAGGGATAAAATTGTAGACCTGCACAAGGCTGAGATGGGCTACAGGACAATAGGCAAGCAGCTTGGTGAGAAGGCAACAACTGTTGGCGCAATTATTAGAAAATGGAAGAAGTTCAAGATGACGGTCAATCTCCCTCGGTCTGGGGCACCATGCAAGATCTCACCTCGTGAGGCATCAATGATCATGAGGAAGGTGAGGGATCAGCCCAGAACTACACGGCAGGACCTGGTCAATGACCTGAAGAGAGCTGGGACCACAGTCTCAAAGAAAAAAAAAATAGTAACACACTACGCCGTCATGGATTAAAATCCTGCAGCGCACGCAAGGTCCCCCTGCTCAAGCCAGCGCATGTCCAGGCCCGTCTGAAGTTTGCCAATGACCATCTGGATGACCCAGAGGAGGAATGGGAGAAGGTCATGTGGTCTGATGAGACAACAATTTAGCTTTTTGGTCTAAACTCCACTCGCCGTGTTTGGAGGAAGATGAAGGATGAGTACAACCCCAAGAACACCATCCCAACCGTGAAGCATGGAGGTGGAAACATCATTCTTTGGGGATGACTGCACCGTATTGAGGGGAGGATGGATGGGGCCATGTATCGCGAGATCTTGGCCAACAACCTCCTTCCCTCAGTAAGAGCATTGAAGATGGGTCGTGGCTGGGTCTTCCAGCATGACAACGACCCGAAACACACAGCCAGGGCAACTAAGTAGTGGCTCCGTAAGAAACATCTCAAGGTCCTGGAGTGGTCTAGCCAGTCTCCAGACCTGAACCCAATAGAAAATCTTTGGAGGGAGCTGAAAGTCCGTATTGCTGGGCGACAACCCCGAAACCTGAAGGATCTGGAGAAGGTCTGTATGGAGGAGTGGGCCAAAATCCCTGCTGCAGTGTGTGTAAACCTGGTCAAGAACTACAGGAAACGTATGATCTCTGTAATTGCAAACAAAGGTTTCTGTACCAAATATTAAGTTCTTCTTTTCTGATGTATCAAATACTTATGTCATGCAATAAAATGCAAATTAATTACTTAAAAATCATACAATGTGATTTTCTGGATTTTTGTTTTAGATTCCGTCACTCACAGTTGAAGAGTACCTATGATAAAAATTACAGACTTCTACATGCTTTGTAAGTGGGAAAACCTGCAAAATCGGCAGTGTATCAAATACTTGTTCTCCCCAATCTGAGATTGCTCGTTCAGATGTTTCTTAATTTTTTAAATTATTGTTTTGTATTGTTTTGTATGGTTTTGTATGGTTTTGTATTGTTTTGTATGGTTTTGTATGGTTTTGTATTGTTTGCTAGGTATTATTACTGCTGTTGGAGCTAGAAACACAAGCATTTCACTGCACCTGCGATAACATCTGCAAATCTGTGGACCAATAAACTTAGATTTTATTTTGATTTGATTTATTTCAACATTTAGACCCCTTAAATCCACGGTAATAAATTGGAGGGCTTTTATTCTAATATCCCCCTTTCTGAAGTTTCCTTCAGCTGCTTTTGGATTTAGATCTCTATATTATCTGGTTTAAACAGGTATGTCAAGGGGGAGATATTAGTAATGGAAGAAATATTCATATTTTTGTCAGCCGCTGACTTTATGAAGTTGCTTTGATAAAAGTGCAGTAATTATCGGTCCATCGGTGCACAGACACACACACACACACACACACACACACACACACACACACACACACACACACACACACACACACACACACACACACACACACACACACACACACACACTGACAAGCACATACACACAATCACACACAAACACACACACACACACACACAGACAAGCACACACACACACAGACACACACACACACACACACAGACACACACACACACACAGACACACACACACAGACACACACACACAGACACACACAGACACACACACACACAGACACACACACACACACACACACACAGACACACACACACACACACACAGACACACACACACACACACACACAGACACACACACACACACACACACACACACACACAGACACACACAGACACACAGCTTTGCTACTTCTGAAGGTTGCTGTTGCCTGTCGCAAATGATTGCATTTTATCTGCTGTTTGCTTATATTTTCACTCCATGTTTTTGATCCATCTAAATAGTTTTCTCTCTGCTCCAAACACATATTATGTGAGTATAAGATCTTGTTTCCTGCTCATCTTCAATTTGAGTGAGCAGATTTCTTTGAAGCAGCCTACAGTCTCCCTGTAAATTGATATTTATTTTTGTTTTGATGCAGAGAAAATTGTTGTCATTTTTTTTAGCTCCTAGTAATTGACAGTAGACTTAGTTTAGCTGTCTATTACAGTTTTTTACAATCACTTTGCTACTATTTTCAGAACCTTGATGTCATTTTTCAAAACTCTAGACACAAAACTCAAAACGGTTATCACTTGTAACACAGGCTGTCTAATGTTCAAAACATTGCATTGTGCATTCACATCTTTAAAGAAATCAAGAAATGATTTTGGTTCAAAAAACAAATTTACTGTGAAATACCATTGAAACATAACTATAGATCACCCACACACAATCAACCGATAGTTTCACTGTGTCATTGTTCGTACAATCATTAAATATTGTAGAACAAAATAGGTGATACAGGTTTCATTATGGTACTACATGTACAGTAAATACATCTCTGTAAAAGTACTGCAGTAGTAGAGAGAATACTAGATAGATAGATAGATAGATAGATAGATAGATAGATAGATAGATAGATAGATAGATAGATAGATAGATAGATAGATAGATAGATAGATAGATAGATAGATAGATAGATAGATAGATAGATAGATAGATAGATAGATAGATAGATAGATAGATAGATAGATAGATAGATAGATAGGTACTTTATTGATCCCCCGGGGGGGAAATTTCATTGTCAAGCAGCTACAACAAACACAGGGCAGGTGCAAAATGCCACAACGAAAGTACACAAAAGACAGATACACGGTACACGATACATAAAGCGGCAGTATGAAAAAGTATAGAAATACAAGATATCTGGAGTGCAAAAAAAAAAGCTATAAAAGGACATTGCATAGTATGAGTGGTTGGCTGAATATGTACACTATACATTGGTGGATGTTGGATGGTTAACTATACTATACAGGTCGATGGCAGAGAAATACTTCAGTAGCTAAAAATGCGTATGATATGAGCGAGGGTAATAATAGTTTACTTAATAGACAGACTGGGTAAATGAACAGGTAAGTGAAAATTTTGCATGGTTAAATTAGCTGTACAGTTAGGTATACAGTTATATTTACAGATAAGTGAATACTTGCATGTTTACACAAACTGTACAGGTAAATGACAGGAAGAGATACTTTAATAGCTAAATGTGTGTATGATATCATTTGGGGTAATAATAGTAATTCCCTTAAAATACAGTCCTTAGTGCACAGGGTTTAATTACAGGCAACTGCACTTATTGCACATTCGATATACTAAAAGCAATGAGAAAAGGTGCAACTGGCAGGATACTAATATGCATTCCTGAGTGAATGCCTACGTCCAATAATTACTTACAATATTGCATGTGATATAATATAACAACTGTACATGAGTATGTATATACAGACCTGTATGAATAAATAGGTCCTGAGTGGATGAGTGCTGATGGACCAGAGTTACTCACGGATGGATGCATAATTGTTAAACTAGGTCCTAGCATCCCAACAGTTCCAGATCTATGTTGCCGACGGCACGGCACCCCGGTGAGGCATTATATAGTCTCATAGCCGCCGGCAGGAAGGACCTCCTGTAGCGCTCTCTGGCACACCGTGGTGGGATCAGTCTGTGACTGAAAGTGCTCCTCTGCGTCATAACCATAGCGTGCAGAGGGTGGGTGACGTTGTCCATGATGGCCAGCAGTTTGGCCAGGATCCGTCTCTCCGCCACCTCCTCTAGAGTGTCAAGGCTCATCCCCAGGACAGAGCTAGCCTTCCTGATCAGCTTATTTACCCGAGAAGCATCACCGGCTTTGATGTTTGCTCCCCAGCACACCACTGCAAAAAAGATGGCACTGGCCACCACAGACTGGTAGAAGGTATGCAGTAGTTTACTGCACACGTTGAAGGACCTGAGCCTCCTCAGAAAGTAGAGTCGGCTCTGGCCCTTTTTGTACAGGGCCCCGGTGTTACCAGCCCATTCCAGTCTGTTGTCCATATGGACACCCAGGAACTTGTATGACTCAACCATATCCACATCCATCCCCTTTATAGGGACTGCAGTCAGTTGTGCCTTGGTTCTCCTGAAGTCCACCACCATCTCCTTAGTTTTGCTGATGTTAAGCTGAAGGTGGTTCTGCTCACACCACGACACAAAGTCACTGATTGTGCTCCTGTACTCCTCCTCCTGCCCACCCCTGATGCACCCTACAATAGCAGAGTCATCCGAGAACTTCTGTAGGTGGCATGTCTCAGAGTTATATCTGAAGTCTGAGGTGTAGAGGGTGAACAGGAAGGGGGACAGGACCGTACCCTGGGGGGCCCCTGTGTTGCTAACTGCCCGTTCTGACACACAGCTCTGTAGTCGCACAAATTGTGGCCTACCGGTCAGGTAGTCCGTGACCCAGGAGACTAAGGGTGCTTCCACTTTCATCCTCCTCATCTTCTCACCCAGTAGCAGGGGCTGAATGGTATTGAAGGCACTGGAGAAGTCAAAAAACATGACCCTCACAGTGCAACCTGCATTGTCCAGGTGAGAGTAGGCCCTCTGCAGAAGGTAGATGATTGCATCATCCACCCCGATGTTGCGCTGGTATGCAAACTGCAGGGGGTCCATTGATGAACACACCAGGGGTCTGAGGTGAGCGAGGACTAACCTTTCCAGGGTCTTCATGATGTAAGACACAGTGGAATCATTGAACAAAGTTTGTATTATATTGATGCAAAACACTACAGTACAATCACAACATAGGTTTATTTGAATCAAAGCAAAAATAATTAGCTATGAAATAGAAAAGAAAAGACAGTACTGCAAAACATCAATGCAGTGTTCCTCAACTTGCTTGCTTGTACTGTAAGAAACAAAACAGGAGTGATTACTGTACTTCTACATTGTCATCAACTCTGTGTTGTGGATTTGGCCACAGGTTCTCATCTACATCACAATGGATGTTTTCATTAGCCAAACATCTTGGAAAAAACCTTCGGGCATGGCGAATCCAGGCCTGACACTGGTCTGGAGAAGAGTGACTTGTTCATGAGGGTGCCTATCATGAACCTTCCATCTCCATGTGGGGAAAAATTCCTCAATCGGGTTAAGGAAGGGAGAGTATGGGGGTAAATACAGGGTGGTAAATTGTGCATGGGCCTGAAACCATGCTTGCACCACATGAGCATGATGGAACCTGACATTGTCCCACACAATGACATAGGTCACACCTTCAGCTCTACAAACCTGATCGAGCTCATCAAGAAAGGTGACAAGGAGAGCTGCATTATATGGTCCAATATGAGGTCTGCGTCCCACCACACCATCTTCTGATATAGCCGCACACATGGTAATGTTGGCCCCACGTTGTCCAGGTACTTGGATGGTTGCCCGCTGGCCAATGAAATTCCGACCTCTCCTCCTTGTCTTGGCCAGATTAAAACCTGCCTCATCCAAATATATGAATTTGTGATGGTCGTCATCAGCATCCAGCTCCATCACCCTCTAAAAATACATTTTGGAAAGAGATTTAGAGATTACTATACAATGTAGAATTTTTGGGAATGTTTTTAAAACAGCCATCTTGAAACTGAACTTACCTGAACATACTCAGTCCTCATTTGCTTCACACTGTTTGCATTTCGTTCGAAAGGCACACGGTATAGTTGTTTTATAGATACCTGGTGCCTTTTCAGTATGTGTGCAATAGTCGGCAGACTTATGGATCCCACATTGTTGAACATGTCTTCATTGTCCAAGATATGCTGGCGAATGTCTGTAAGGCGAATATCATTTCTGGCCCGAACCAAATCGACCACAGCCTGCTCTTGTTGGTCAGTTAGAATTTTGCCTCTGCCTCCACTATTTGGCCTGGTCACAATTCTACAGGGAACATTAGAGTAAGAAGACACTTGGTCACATCACCTATTCTGTGATACACATTGGTATGCAGCCATTTGACAACTGAGAGTAGCATAATGTTTAGTGCATGCCGATAACTTACCGGTTCTCATTGCGGAAAGTTCTGATTATTGAGGCCATGGTTGACCTTCTGAGGTTTGGTTGTATCATTGTAGCCGCCCCAGTCATTGTCATGCCATGATTTATGACATGGTCTACAACTATTGCAAGAATTTCATTGGACACTCTATGCTGTTGCTGCCGCTGTCTTGGTCCGTGGCCTTGTCCTCTACCACGTTCCCCCACACCTCTCAAACGAGGCTCACGACCACCTCTCAGAAGGGGTGCAAGTCCTCTACCACGTTCCCCCACACCTCTCAAACGAGGCCCACGACCACCTCTCAGAAGGGGTGCAAGTCCTCTACCACGTTCCCCCACACCTCTCAAACGAGGCCCACGACCACCTCTCAGAAGGGGTGCCTGTCCTCTACTACGTTCCCCCACACCTCTCAAACGAGGCCCACGACCACCTCTCAGAAGGGGTGCCTGTCCCCTGCTATTCCTTTGACCAACACGTCTTCCTCGTCTTCCTCTAACCACTGCTTGACCTCCACTGTGACCTTGATCACCTGCTGGCTCCATGTTACGTATCACTATGCTCTTGCAATTGGATCCCAATCAACTCTTTATATACTCATTCCACAATGTGCACTCAATCATCAGTAACGAGTTGGCAGAATTGGACAAGCAATTACAAGGGCCTGCATCTATACAGTGCAGTACTGTCAGTACTGTAAATAGTCTGAAAAGGTGGTACAGTATTTGGGACCATAGACACAGTGTCTGATGAAGCATTATGATAAAATATTAGGCTACATCCATGGATATTGTAGTCTAATTGGTTCATGCTCCACGCTAATTGGTGACAATGAATCTCGTTATCTTGAAACTTTCATGATTTACTGTAAACATGGAAGATTGTTTGTCTGTTTCCATACAACTATGCATTAAGAGTAATGCAACAGTTACTTATCATTTTGAGCAGTTGTATCAATTGATAGTTAGATCATTGTAAGGAAACACTCATTTGAAATGTAATGTGTGAATTGCCTTTTGAAATAGTAGTACTTTGATGTTAAGTTGTGTCATATTGAACAGGTGATTTTTGTTGAATGAACAAATGATCTAAGTTGTATGTGTATTGTATCCAAGCAATTGAGAAAAGGGTTAGAGTTTTGAAAAATGTGAATTTTGATCATTGGTTGTGAGTTTTGTGTCTAGAGTTGTGAAAAATGACATCAAGGTTCTGAAAATAGTAACAAACTGATTGTAAAAAACTGTAGTTGAACCTTAAGAGGTTTGCTGGTGTACTACTCCTTCCAGTTTGCCCATTCAGACGATCTTTGCCAGGGTGTGCTATGCCCACTGTACCCTCTGGCAGTGATACCCACTCTACAGTGATACCCACTCTACAGTGATACCCACTCTACAGTGATACCCTCTCTACAGTGATACCCACTCTACAGTGATACCCACTCTACAGTGATACCCTCTCTACAGTGATACCCACTCTACAGTGATACCCACTCTACAGTGATACCCACTCTACAGTGACACCCACTCTACAGTGACACCCACTCTACAGTGACACCCACTCTACAGTGATACCCTCTCTACAGTGATACCCTCTCTACAGTGATACCCACTCTACAGTGATACCCTCTCTACAGTGATACCCACTCTACAGTGATACCCACTCTACAGTGACACCCACTCTACAGTGATACCCTCTCTACAGTGATACCCACTCTACAGTGATACCCTCTCTACAGTGATACCCACTCTACAGTGATACCCACTCTATATACAGTGCTATCCTCTCTATATGCCCACTGGCAGGTTTGCTCCACAGCTTTCTGTCTCACCTCTCTCACTCTCTGTAGAACAGAATACACTATAATCCCTGTAGATCTGACATATCCAAGACACTCTGAGACAAATGAGAGCTTTAGTAGTTTGTGGTGAACACTTTATATTCCGAGTCATCTTAAAAATCCATAACAGTCTTCCTTTGGCCAAAATAACAGGCCAGGCTCCGAAAAGCAAACAGTCATCCATCCAGGCTCTGAAAAGCAAACAGTCATCCATCCAGGCTCTGAAACCAAACAGTCATCCATCCAGGCTCTGAAAAGCAAACATCATCCATCCAGGCTCTGAAACCAAACAGTCATCCATCCAGGCTCTGAAACCAAACAGTCATCCATCCAGACTCTGAAACCAAACAGTCAAACTCTCCAACATAAGCAAGCCAAGCTCTCCCTCACCATCGCTCACCATCTCCCCAATGTCTCCATCCCTCTATCCCTTCTCTCTGTGAGCTCACTTAGATGGTGTCCACTTCTCTCTGGGCCCCGCTCAGCTTTTTAATGTGAGCCTAAATATATCCTGCTGCATTGTACTGCTGGGCTTAATGTGTGTGTGTGTGTGTGTGTGTGTGTGTGTGTGTGTGTGTGTGTGTGTGTGTGTGTGTGTGTGTGTGTGTGTGTGTGTGTGTGTGTGTGTGTTTGGGGGTGATTAGAGTTACTCCTGATCTCATCTCACCACACACTCTAATTCACTGGTCTGGTTTCTATTTAAACAATACAAGGGAACAATATGTAGGGGTTTCAGTTATGAGAGAGAGAGAGAGAGAGAGAGAGAGAGAGAGAGAGAGAGAGAGAGAGAGAGAGAGAGAGAGAGAGAGAGAGAGAGAGAGAGAGAGAGAGAGAGAGAGAGAGAGAGAGAGAGAGAGAGAGAGAGAGAGAGAGAGAGAGAGAGAGAGAGAGAGAGAGAGAGAGAGAGAGAGAGAGAGAGAGAGAGAGAGAGAGAGACGTGAGTAGGGTAGATTGTTATGGCGTCTGTATGCTATTAATGCTCCTTACCAGGACTTAAGTCAATACTAGCATTAACCCTGTAATCTATATCTATACCGTAAATGCTGATCGATGGAATAGGTCATAGAAATGTACACTGTTCTATATGATGTTTACTAGAAATACTGATTAGAAGAGACGTTTGTGAGGAAAGGGTTAACCCGTCTGTACATAGCAGTAGCTATACCAATCAATATGGTTTATGGAGCCTGGCCAGGTATATGATGTAATTGCCCTGTATCGACTCTAGTATAGTGTCTGTTATAGCGCCACCGTCATCATCAGGTGATTTTGTGTACTGCAACCACAGTAACATGTTTGCCAGTGGTGGAGAAAACCAACAAGCTAAATGAACCCAGCACAGCGCAGCGAGAGCACCACTGGAGTGTGTGATAGTGATTTATGATATTAATCAGGTGGTATTTCTGCCAACGCAGTCACTACTGCACTGACATTTAGGCCTCAGCCAGTTTGCTTATAGGGCTAGGGAGGGGAGGGGAGGAGAAGAGGAGAGAGAGGGGAGGGAAGGAGAGAGGGAGGAGGGGAGGGGAGGGGAGCGGAGGAGAGCAGGGGAAGGGGAGAGCAGGGAAGGGGAGAGGAGGAGAGGGGAGGAGATGGGAGTGTTTCTCTGGCTGAGTCTGGGCCTATATATGTTTGAAACGGTAATGTGGATATGAGAAGTGACAAGGGAAAGATAGGACACAATAGCCTGCAGGTAAATTACTTAATTAACGAAGTGACATTTTAATTGAGCATCTAGAAAGGTTCAAAGTGTACTTGGAGAGGGGATGAAGAAGTCTCAGTTCAATTATGATCAGTTTGATTGACACAGCAGGTACAGACAGTAATACTAATCATTTTGTTACCTCTACTACAGTAGCTACTCAAACTGACCTATCCTTGGTTTCTGTGTGACTGTTTGGATTTTGAGGCCATTTTAAAAAACTGCACTCTGTCCTTTGTTTGCAGTGTATAGAACTGATTCACACCTAGCCTTTTAAAAGAACACTATCACATGCGCCCTCCCTCCCTCCCTCCCTCCCTCCCTCCCTCCCTCCAGTCAGTCGAACAGAGAGAGAGAGGTCTACTCTGAGCTCAGGATTCAGGAGTGTTTGGGATGGGAAGTGACTCGAACATAGTTGTGCTGGCCCCTTATGAGGGCTTACATCATACAACAGGAAACAGAACAAAAATACATTTTTAGATTCTGCTGATGGCAGAATAGTTCAGGCTGACATTGGTGATGAATTAGATGTGTTATCCAGGCAGAGAGGAGCTCAGGTTTTCTCCCAGCCGGTTAGAGAGAGAGATTGTGAATGTCTGTGTGTGTTTGTCTGTGTGTGTTTGTATGTGTGTGTTTGTATGTGTGTGTTTGTATGTGTGTGTTTGTCTGTGTGTGTTTGTCTGTGTGTGTTTGTCTGTGTGTGTTTGTCTGTGTGTGTTTGTATGTGTGTGTTTGTATGTGTGTGTTTGTATGTGTGTGTTTGTCTGTGTGTGTTTGTATGTGTGTGTTTGTCTGTGTGTGTTTGTATGTGTGTGTTTGTATGTGTGTGTTTGTCTGTGTGTGTTTGTCTGTGTGTGTTTGTATGTGTGTGTTTGTATGTGTGTGTTTGTATGTGTGTGTTTGTATGTGTGTGTTTGTCTGTGTGTGTTTGTCTGTGTGTGTTTGTCTGTGTGTGTTTGTATGTGTGTGTGCGCACGCAAATGTGTTTTAGAGAGAGAGAGATGCAAAATAAATACTATTATCCACTCTCCCGCCATTCCACCTGAAGTAAAGAAATACAATGGGAGCCTGCTACATTTCAAGAGGGACTTCCAGGAGGGACGAACAGTGGCTTGCGAAAGTATTCACCCCCCTTGGCATTTTTCCTATTTTGTTGCCTTACAACCTGGAATTAAAATGGATTTTTGGGGGGGGTTTGTATCATTTGATTTACACAACATGCCTACCACTTTGAATATGCTAAATATTTTTTTATTGTGACACCAAAAAAAAATAAGACAAATAAACTGAAAACTTGAGCGTGCATAACTATTCACCCTCCCCCCCAAAGTTGAGCCACCTTTTGCAGCAATTACAGCTGCAAGTCTCTTGGGATATGTCCCTATAAGCTTGGCACATCTAGCCACTGGAATTTTTGCCCATTCTTCAAGGCAAAACTGCTCCAGCTCCTTAAAGTTGGATGGGTTCCGTTGGTGTACAGCAATCTTTAAGTCATACCACAGATTCTCAATTGGATTGAGGTCTGTGCTTTGATTAGGTCATTCCAAGACATTTAAATGTTTCCCCTTAAACCACTCGAGTGTTGCTTTAGCAGTATGCTTAGGGTCATTGTCCTGCTGGAAGGTGAACCTCCGTCCAAGTCTCAAATCTCTGGAAGACTGAAACAGGTTTCCCTCAAGAATTTGCCTGTATTTAGCGCCATCCATCATTCCTTCAATTCTGACCAGTTTCCCAGTCCCTGCCGATGAAAAACATCCCCACAGCATGATGCAGCCACCACCGGGGGTGGTGTTCTCGGGGTGATGAGAGGTGTTGGGTTTGCGCCAGACATAGTGTTTTCCCTGATGGCCAAAAAGCAACATTTTACCTTCTTCCATATGTTTGGGGAGTCTCCCACATGCCTTTTGGCGATCACTAAACGTTTAAGCAATGTCTTTTTTCTGGCCACTCTTCCGTAAAGCCCAGCTCTGTGGAGTGTACGGCTTAAAGTGGTCCTATGGACAGATACTCCAATCTCCGCTGTGGAGCTTTGCAGCTCCTTCAGGGTTATCTTTGGTCTCTTTGTTGCCTCTGATTAATGCCATCCTTGACTGGTCTGTGAGTTTTGGTGGGCGGCCCTCTCTTGGCAGGTTTGTTGTGGTGCCATATTCTTTCCATTTTTGAATAATGGATTTAATGGTGCTCCGTGGGATGTTCAAAGTTTCAGATATTTTTTTATAACCCAACCCTGATCTGTACTTCTCCACAACTTTGTCCCTGACTTGTTTTGAGAGCTCCTTGGTCTTCATGGTGCCCCTTGCTTAGTGGTGTTGCACCAGATCTTATTTAGGGGCTATGTTTAAAATTTCACTTCACCAATTTGGACTATTTTGTGTATGTCCATTACATGAAATCCAAATAAAAATCCATTTAAATTACAGGTTGTAATGCAACAAAATAGGAAAAACGCCAAGGGGATGAATACTTTTGCAAGGCACTGCTCAGTGTTCAGCTGCACTGTCCTGTCCTGGGTAAATTGATGGGTACTGTAGGTCTGTCTGTCTGTCTGTCTGTCTGTCTGTCTGTCTGTCTGTCTGTCTGTCTGTCTGTCTGTCTGTCTGTCTGTCTGTCTGTCTGTCTGTCTGTCTGTCTGTCTGTCTGTCTGTCTGTCTGTCTGTCTGTCTGTCTGTCTGTCTGTCTGTCTGCCTGCCTGCCTGCCTGTCTGTCTGTCTGTCTGTCTGTCTGTCTGTCTGTCTGTCTGTCTGTCTGTCTGTCTGTCTGTCTGTGTGTGTGTGTGTGTGTGTGTGTGTGTGTGTGTGTGTGTGTGTGTGTGTGTGTGTGTGTGTGTGTGTGTGTGTGTGTGTGTGTGGAAGTAAGGATATGACGCTGGATGGTTCAGGGGCGAGGATGTGGTGGAGTGGCACGGCCATGGCCACCATCACACAGGACCATCAAACCATGGAGGCTTTCAGACGAGCTCCATTGCCTCTCACAGTGGTGCTGCTACAGCCCATCAGTTATTATCAGGCTTCCTGGGAGGAGAAACCACATCAAAGATCACATCTATTCTATTGCGTGATATGGCACCATTGGTCTCCATCAGATGAAATAGGATTGATTAGTCAGGCCTTATTTGGGCTGTTCATTTCTCTCAAACCCCTGTCTGTGTGGCTGAGCGGGTAACAATGGTAACACCTGAGCCCCTCTGGCAGAGATCCGCTGGGCGTGCCACTATTAGGGTTATGTGGGGAAGAGCCATGGAAGAGCATTCCAAATGGCACCCTATTCCCATAACGCACTACTTTTGACCAGGGCTATCCCTGTAATGCACTACGGGCCCTGGTCAGAAATAATACACTATGTAGGGAATAGGGAGCCATTTGGGACACAGTTCTGTGATTTTATGGAATCGAATCCAGTGTGTGGCATGGATCAGGCAGATAAAGCCCAGGCAGCCTCAGCTGAGTGCCTATCCTATCTATCCTATCTATCTTATCGCCTGCCACAACAGTTGAACAGGGTGAGAATGGAATAGTGCAGAATTAGATTGGAGGCTACATAGGCTAGCTGCAGGACAGATTACAGTGGTGTGGTGGGGTTCCTGCTATGCTCTGCTCTGTTCCCTGTCAGCTCTCTCACTGGGAGCTGCTGGCTCTATACACCCAGCTGAGTCATCTCTCTCTCTAACCCATAGTCTCCTCAACAGATTGTACTGGGAGATTCTCCTCAAGCCTGGAGATTCTTCTCCCTGTCAGCTAGCTCTCTCACTAGGTGCTGGCCTTACGTATATTATACTGATGCATTGCTTTTGCTTCTAACTAACTTATATAATCTCCTCAACAGATAACTGTTGTGAAATTCTCCTCTAGTCTGGTAGAAGTGTTGGAGTATGGGATGCGGTCTGCACCATCATCTTAGTTGTGGTATTATAAATAAATTTATATTAGTATAACGTAGTAATTATATGGTTGTTAGTATTGGAGTGCAGCACATTCACCGCCAGTCACCCTCAGTATGCCTGTTAGTGTTGGCACAGATATATCATAGGAAATGTTTTTCGTCTCATTCACACACACTAACCTCATTGACGGCTGGGTATGGAAAATAGTTTTATATCCAAATGTTACAGAAATGTGTTTAAGCAGTGTATCTGCATAGTTTACTGTTGTTTAAATGAAAAGGTGTCTTTAAAGCTGCAACATGTAACTTTTTGGGTGACCTGACCAAATTCACATAGACATGTGTGTTATAGATCTGTCATTCTCATTGAAATCAAGTCTAAGAAGTGGTAGACCTGTTCTATCTGCACTATTTCTATGCATCCTATTAATAAATGTTATTTTTGCATCTTTTACTTTCGGTTTTGTACACCAGCTTCAAACAGCTGAAAATACTATATTTTTTGGTTATGGAAAACATATTTCACATTGGTTTAGATGGTACACTAAACTTGCTTGTTTTGTCGCATAAACTGAAATTAGGCAAACTAGAATTTGAATTTTAGCAACCAGGAAATGGTGGAGTGATTTCTGCATAGTGCATCTTTAAGACAAGGAGAATAGTGTGCGTTCGAACTGGAAAAGATTCTTGAATGTCAAAGATAAGCAGCATATCATCATGAACTGGATGCACCAGACTAATAGACCAACTAGACCAACTTTACTGCCAATGTTTTGCTGCTAAAAATTATAAAATATTTCCTATTCAAATCCAGAAGTTAAATTAGTCTCTTTCAATGTGCTGCATGTCTCCTCGCTAAGTGCTACACGTCTAGGAATACATGTTCTTCTACAAGGCCAATACTGTATGTTCAGAGGAATCATTCTTAAGGCTAAACCGTTTGTATATTGAATGCATTTATAATGTGAAATATGTTGTACTTATAGAGCGAACTGAACGTCCTCCCGTTTTTCCTTACACACATTCATTGCACTTTCCCCTGGATTTATTTAGCCCTTTCCCTGGACAAATTGCTTTACCCAGACAGCCACACTCAGAGAGCCAGACCTGGCAGAAAAAAAGAGAATAGCAGTTTGAATTGGAGTTTGGTCAATCTTCAAAAGCTTTTCCAGGGTGTTTACATGCCCAAATCAAAGAGCCCAGCTGGCAGGGGCCCCTATGGGAACCAGGGCTTCAGAAGCCTCTGCCACAGACCCCCCTCTACCCTCCACCCCTGCTGCCATGGTCCTGGGCTGGTTCTGTAAATGGTATAACGAGTAAGGGACACTGGTAGGGTCTCTCCTTTCCAGCGGGTAAATGGAGAGACTGAACGGTTGCACTCTCCACAGTCATTGCTCCCATTCATAGCTCTCTAGCTGACCAAGGAGACAGTCGGGGTGTAACCTAAACACTTATTTCTGCCCCAGTTTCCCCCTGTAAACTTATTCCGTTAGTGCTCTTGCTGGCATACATACTATGCTCGTACAGTATTAATGAATACACCCGTCTGTCCAGAAGTAAACTCTAGGTCAGCAAACATGGTTCCTGATTGTGAAACTAAAGTAAACCTTTAGCTAGCTAACAATGTGCATGGCCCAATAGCTTTGGTGTGTTTCTATGAACAATGGTCTGACCCCTTTCTCATAAGTACAGTGTTTTTCAACAGTCTCATCTATCTTCATCTGTGTACCTGCCTCTGTTCCTCTGGTTCTGCTCTCACCACTGGGTAGAGAGAGGTAGCCTACAGTGGGTTGGTAATGGCTGAGGTGTTGACATGAGACCAGAGAAAGGGAAGTGGCAGTACTCTGGAGCCTTCAGGTTCAAGTTGGCTCAGCAGAGGGGGTTTCTGTAAAGGAAGGAGTGAAATACCCTCTGAGTGAGAGGAGGGGGGAGGAGACTGGGGGTGGGGGAAAGGAGAGGAGAGGAGGGTGGTACATTTAACCGTTAGAAACTCCCAATAGACTATAGATAAATAATTGAGGGGTCAAGATGGACTGAGCAGGTTTCCAGTGTGAGTGTATGAGGAAATCATGCAGAGAGTGTAGGTGAGAGGAAGTACAGGTGTCAGACCTACAGTGAGTTTAGATGTGGGAGAGAGGAGAACCTTCTCTGTTTGGATAGAAGCCCACTGGCATCAGCCCTACTTCAGGGTTCACTCTCCACTTTACCTCACCACTACAGTGCACTCAGTCCTAAGCTCTGCTTCTTCCCTTACCTGCTTCAAGTCCTCTCTCTCTCTCTCTCTCTCTCTCTCTCTCTCTCTCTCTCTCTCTCTCTCTCTCTCTCTCTCTCTCTCCCTCGCTCTCTCTCTCACCTCTCTCTCTCTCTCTCTCGCTCTCTCTCTCTCTCCACCTCTCTCACTCTCTCTCGCTCTCCACCTCTCTCACTCTCTCTCGCTCTTTCTCGCGCTCTCTCTCCACCTCTTTCTCTCTCTCTCTCACTCCACCTCTCTCTCTATCTCTCTATAAAGTGCCTCTATCTGACAATGTCAAAGAAGATGTTCAAGTGCTTTACCTCACAAGCTGCATGCCTGGAATGGTTTTCCCTGCTTGTGTTGTGTATCATGGGGGAGTTTAGTACCTCTACAGAACAGCATCCGTCTATCCATAAGGCCTCTTAATGTGAAAAACAGCTGTGTGTGTGTGTTTGCGTTTCGGGGTCTTCTGTAATGGGCTGGCGGACGGGGGACAGGGAGCAGAGGGATGGACTGTCAAAGGTGTCTGTCTGTGTGTGTGGTGTGTGTGTGTGACTAGGCAGTGACTATGTTCAGTGCTCCCTGGACAGTGTGTGTTCTGTGATAGTGATATGATTCAGATGAAGTGTAGATTTTGTGTGTGGAAGGTCAGAGTTTTCTAGTGGTCTCCTGTGGCTGCAGACAGACAGAACAACACAGCCAGCCCTATACCTGGGGAGGGGGCATATAGCTCTACATGACAGTGAGACAACTAGTTCCCTCAGACAAACACACATACACACACACCTACTCTCTCTCTCTCTCACACACACACACAAACACAAACACACACACAGACACAAACGCCAACTCTCTTTGTCACACACGCATGGAGAGCTGTGGAGAGCTGTCTGAGAGCCCAGATCCTGGAGTGGGCTCACTCTGCTCTCTGCAAACATTACCACCATGAGCCCAAACACACAAACACTGACTCTCTCTCACACTCACACATGCACACACACGCACAGAGATGCAGACACGCAAACACACACACACAAACAAACGCTGACTCTCTCTCTCTCTCTCTCTCTCTCTCTCTCTCTCTCTCTCTCTCTCTCTCTCTCTCTCTCTCTCTCTTCTCTCTCTCTCTCTCTCTCTCTCTCTCTCACACACACACACTCACTCACACACACACCCAAGGTCAACGGCAGCATCTCACAGCATGTACTCATGGCATGTCCCCCTCATGCTTTATGAATTAACAGATTTGCTTTTATGATTTTCTTTCTTCATCTCCCTCTCTGCTGTAAATGGAAATGTCAGTAATCAGATTAAGGCTGGGCGGGCGCCTCCCCCACATCCTGCCTGGTGCATATGGTTTTCACATATGTAGCTACGCTGCTAGGCTTTTGTTTGCATTCTTCTGTTGCTAGGCAGGGTGAGGGTCAGGATTGACATGGAATGGAACCGCTGGTTTTCATATTCAGCTTCTGTTCAGAAGCTATTCAGTCTTTGAGCTGTGCTCCTCACCCATACAGAACCATACGGCCCTGCTCTATGGACCTGGCTAACCCTGGCTAACCTCTAGGCTTTGAAGCGATGAATCAGGGCTGTAGTTCAACTTTGTTCTATTGTGTTCGGTCCCTATAACCGCCTCTTACCCCTTTGCCCCCTCCACCCCCCCCACCCCCTCACCACACCCTCGTCCCTCCTCCGGAGGACCTTCTCATGACAGACATGCGACCTTGAGACGACCCCCCTGGGTTGGGGCTGAGGGGGTGTTTACTGTCACTTTATTTGGGAAGTGGTAACTGATGCTTAGACAAGATGCGTAGGCGATGTATGTCACATAGGTTCGTAGTCCTGAACGCAGCCCTGAAACGAGACATTAGAACGTTATTGCACTGTGGCGATGTGTTTTCAATCAGAGGTTCAAATATGTACTAATACCCTACACCAATGTCAGAAAAAATACTAAATCCTGGTTAGCATGTGGATTAAACATTGAGATCCTCAATGGCATTTTTGAGACAATATTATCTATAGTGAGCCCATTTGAAAGGCTATACTACCATCATATTGCATTTTTCATACAATACAGTAATATCTAATCTTAGTGTGTCTCTGTCTGTCCCTCAGTCATTGTGTGTTTAATACAGTGTTGTTAACCCTTTGTGTGTCTGTCTGTCCGGTCAGATCCGTGTGGACGGTCCTCCTCATGGCGGAGTGCAGTATGAGACGATGTTGGTCAACAAGGACGGCAGCCCCATCCTCAGAGACATGGCCTTCTCTCTGGACCACAACTACCTCTACGTCATGTCAGAGAGACAGGTGAGTGACGCACACAAACACACACACTCACACTGCTGCAGTTCGAAGACAGATCCCGGGGTACGTTGTGACGTACAGCTGATATCAAGCAGCATTGATAATGAAACATCAAAAGTGGCCCCTTGGTGTGTGTGTGTGTGTGTGTGTGTGTGTGTGTGTGTGTGTGTGTGTGTGTGTGTGTGTGTGTGTGTGTGTGTGTGTGTGTGTGTGTGTGTGTGTGTGTGTGTGTGTTTGCACGCTCTGATGGCCACCCTCCCCACCCCCTTGTGTGACACTATAAATAACCAGGGTAGCGGGCAAGGGGGTGGGGGGGGTGACAGTATCTGGTAATGAAGGAAGTAGAGGGATGTAGGGATGAGAGGGTAGAGAGGGAGAAGAGTGGGATGAGGAGAGAGAAAGAGAGAGAGAGGGAGGAGACAGAGCGGAGGGAACTGGCTGGCTGGGCGTGGCTGCGTGGTCCGAAGAAAGAGTGAGTGATGAGGGGAAGAGAGACAGCTGAAGGAGTGAGGAGGAGGAGACAAAGTGCAAGGTCACCGCGTCACCACACTTCTAATGAAGTGACAAAGCGTGGCCACCATCGCCATGGCACAGCAGATAGCAGATAGCAGATAGCAGATAGCCGTCAATAGGCCCTCATATTAAACAGGCTCAGAGGAGACTAGAGCAGAGCCTCAAAGACATCCGGCTACACAACATTACGCTGTCATACAGTCCCTCCTATCTTTGAAGAAAAAAACAACTGGCCTCCACTGGGCCTGAGGAGGGACTGAGGCAAGATACACAAGGTAGGACACAGGCCCTGGATAAGTCTTTAATACAGTGGTAGCTAGCTACTGACTACTCTATCTAGACAACCTGCCATCACCAACAGCCCCTGTAGTCTCCTCTAGTCACATGATCATGGAAAGCAAAGGAATGGGCATCCCCGATTGGGCTGATTCCTGCACATGCCCAGTGTACGTTGCTAGGCTGCTGGTAGGTGTTTATCTATTTTAAAGTGTTTATGTATTGTGGAGTGTCTTCCATTTCCATGTCTTCCGTTTGTGCTTTGGTGTCGGTGCAGGCTTTGATTTGTCATCTCCGTAGGGTTCTTCCCTCCACTCAGTCAAGTGCGAAGAATAGTAGTGACGTGACCATTGTTGTTGATGTCACTAGTATTCTGTTGATGTCACTAGTATTCTGGCAGTGGGCGCCTCTCTCTCTCTCTCTCTTCTCTTGCTCTCTCTCTCTCTCTCTCTCTCTCTCTCTCTCTCTCTCTCTCTCTCTCTCTCTCTCTCTCGTCTCGCCAGGTGCTAGTGGTGGGCGTAAAGAATGTGGATGAGCCACCACCATTGACCTGTTGCTGTGCTTGTTGCTGTGCATGTTCAAGGGGGGCTGCTTCTCTGCTCTACAGTCACACTTCACAGAGTAACGGGATTAGGATTCAGCCCAAGTCAGACACGCTCTATACTACACACCCACAGCTCTCCCTCCATCTCTTTCTCTTTCTTCCTTTCCCTCCATCTCTCTCTCTCGATCTTTCTCCATCTCTCTCCGTCCTTCGCTACACCCTCTCTTTCTATTTCTCCTGTAACGCTCAGCAAATACTGACATTCTGCCTTACCCTCTCTAGCCTACTTCATTGGGACATGGCTATTGGTTGAGCTTATCGTCATGTTCTGACTTTATCTCTAAGTGTGATGATTTATCGTGTGACTTCTCTATGTGACATGCAGTTTTTTTTCTTAGTACAGCTACTCATATTAGTACTTAGTAATGATACAATATCTCCTATCACTGCTACAACAGAATGTAGGCCTGAGGAAACATGGTATGGTCATCACCAGACCAGACCATTACCACAACATTTCTAGACTGATAGTGAATACCATTGTACATTGTATACAGCCAGTCATTTGACAATGACTCATTGCCTTTAAGAGTACATAACACATAACACTGACCATCACTACCCATCTGACCACCTTATTCCACTGTGTCCACAGCTTCACATCATCATGGGTTCCCTCTGATAGAGAGAACACCCTGTTCCATCATCGACGCGTTGGAGGCGAAACACATGATTTAAAGCAGATGATGAACAAAGGGGTGGGGGGCGGTTGGGGGGGGGGGGGGGGGTGATAGCAAATTGAAGAGGGGAGAGCGGACAGATTTGGCTCCAGTTGTTGCTTCCTACTCGGAATAACAATGAGACTCTGTGTGTGTGTGTCTGGCGCAGGGATGTAGAGGCTGGCAGAGAGGGAGAGAGAAAGAGGGTGTGTGTGTGTTGGGCTCATGGTGGTAATGTTTGCAGAGAGCAGAGTGAGCCCACTCCAGGATCTGGGCTCTCAGACAGATCTCCATCACACCCCTCTGTGTGTGTTGTGTCAGGGGTGAGAAGGATGTGGGAGGTGTGGAGCGTTTGTACACTCACACACACACACCTTCTCTGGTCTTATTTGCATTGATGATCTGGTACTGTTCTGGCTGTGGCTTTCACACACTCACACACACACACACACACACACACACACACACACACACACACACACACACACACACTCACACAAATGCTATAATTACACATACTAGCGAACACTGCTCTCTACATTCAATATTCAAATGAATAGTCTCCATAATGCTTTGTGTGTGTCTTCATCCAGCCTCTCACCATACAGTATAGATTACATCTATTGCATATGCATAGACCCTCCTCATTTACTCTGTTAGAGAGTATCACTTACAAAGGACTCTCCGTCTCTCTCACTTGCTTGCACACACACACACACACACATCCACACACAAACACACACACACACACGCACACACACACACACATCCACACACAAACACACGCACACGCGCACACACACACAAACACACACACGCATACACACACAAACCCTCGCTTACGCACATTTCTCACATCTCTCTTTTTCATTGGATCGATTCAATCCTATTGCCATCTCAAACTAGCTTTTGTTTTTCCAGCTTTAATGACAATACCATCCAACATATTAATGATTCTGTTAGATTGGTCCAATGTGAGGCAGTGTGCTGGAACTGATGAAAGAGCTGGCTGAATGGCTCCCTTTCTTCAGGAGTGATGTGTCTGTGTGTGTGTGTGTGTGTGTGTGTGTGTGTGTGTGTGTGTGTGTGTGTGTGTGTGTGTGTGTGTGTGTGTGTGTGTGTGTGTGTGTGTGTGTGTGTGTGTGTGTGTGTGTGTGTGTGTGTGCAGGGTGCTGGATCATCACTGACAGACTGGAGACACTCACCTCTTTTATTTAATTTGATTCATTCGTTGCTGTGCTCCCTCCGCCTGCCCGGCGACACCTACTTTTGTCTAGGGAGATATTTATGCCTTTTTCTCCAGATTCATCCAGCTTTGTCTTCACTTGAATGAGTCTTTCAAAGTTACACCAATAAAGAAATGGGTCACATGGGCTAGAATTGAGATCCCTGACTGGTTCAAACAGAGTGACCCTATATGTCTTCAGTCAGTCAGTCAGTCGTCATGCAGATCCTTTGAGGAATGCGTGTGTTTGTCTCAGATCACATGTTAGGGAAGTAGCAGTGCAGTCAGTAAGTCTGTGGCGGTGGTTATTTATAGGGTTATAATACAGGGGATGGGTTGCATTCCGAATGACACCCTATTCTGTACATACGGGCCCTGGTCAAAAGTAGCGCGCTATATAGGGAATAGTGTGTAATTTGGGACTGAACCATGGTGATGTGGAGGAGAGCCGAAGGCCAATGCAGCGATGGAAGGGAAAGGTCAGAGTTGTTTTAGAAGATTCAGCTGAACAGCCTTCCCTATGGACATGTGTGTGTGTGTGTGTGTGTGTGTGTGTGTGTGTGTGTGTGTGTGTGTGTGTGTGTGTGTGTGTGTGTGTGTGTGTGTGTGTGTGTGTGTGTGTGTGTGTGTGTGTGTGTGTGTGTGTGTGTGGTGTGCGTGTGCGTGTGTGTTTGAGGTTGCTGAGTTTGTGTTGAAATCATGTGAAATGTCTCATGATGAAATCTCTCACGTTCCTAAAACACCTCTGTGTTTTATATTTGATCAATAGCGCTGCCTTTTCAAACAGAATAACACAGTTGACATGTGTGCACCACTATCAAACACTACATCATCTGAAGGCTAGAGCCAAGCTAGAGCCCAATACAAAAGGGCTTTTGTCAGCTGTAGGAGCGTTAAAGGCTACTGAAACGGGTATGGAAAGCAGTTACACATTGAGATAGAACAATCCCTTTGTTAGATTGACGACAAATTCATCCATTCTAGAGCATTGGGGATCTATGACATAAGCTTCTCTATGATTTTGTCTCTATGCTGAAAAACACCTGGCTCTGGCTCCACATGTAAATCCAGGAGTGTGTTAGTTCTGCCAACCCCACCCTGCCTCCCCTAGCCACTAGTTCCTGGCTGGCTACTGTTGGTCTTCTCCTCACTGCTGGATGGGAGAACGTGCTCAGCCTCAGAATAAGACTAGGAAACCAACTGACCATCAGTCCAGGTGCTCCAGGCAGCTCTGTTTGCATAGCCACCAGGTGGGGGTAACACAAGTGAGGCTCACACACACACACACTCATGCCCGTTTGCAGGGTATTTGTTCTCTTTGTTGCGGGTTTTATCGATGTGATGCAGTGGAGAGAGAGGCATGAATTGGGACAATCACCTGGCCATCAAAAATGCTCTTTTAAAGAGTGGATTATTTGCGTTTTGATTGGGCCCTTTCATGGTCATTGTGATGGGGCCCAATATCATTATCACACACTGTTGAGTCAAATCACTGGACGGATTATTATCATTGTGGCGGACTGCCGCTGGCAGTGAGGTGTGTGTGTCTGTGTGTTTGTGTGTGTGTGTGTGTGCGCGTGTGTTTGTGCCTATTTGTGTGTGTGTGTATGCGCGTTGTGCTGTGGTCAACCGGCCGGTGTGTTCAGCAATAAATTATTCATGTGGAATAATCCAGATCTCACATGTGAGGGCTTTCAGAAGTGATACCTGTGGAGAAACCATTATATTTACTCTGGCTGCATCTCCAAACACCAATTAGAGCCAAACATCAGTCAGATGCAGCCGCAGCACATGTGGAGGAAAGGGACTAGGCTGTTGTTTTCACACAGTGTTCTGATACACACGTATGCACACAGACACACACACACACACACACACACACACACACACACACACACATACAGCAGCACATGTGAAGTCGAGGAACTAGTCTGTTGTTTTAATGGTACAGTATTCCGCCACAAACGTAGGCTGGAGAATAATTCAGGAGCTGTATTCACAAAGCATCTAGTGCTGATCTAAGATCAGGTCCTCATCATTCCTATTAAGTAAACTATTATTACCCTCGCTCATATCATACGCATTTTTAGCTACTGAAGTATTTCTCTGCCATCGACCTGTATAGTATAGTTAACCATCCAACATCCACCAATGTATAGTGTACATATTCAGCCAACCACCCATACTATGCTATGTCTTTTTATAGCTTTTATTTATTTTATTTTTTTTATTTTTTTTTTGCACTCCAGATATCTTGTATTTCTATACTTTTTCATA
>CM042399.1:15085562-15100562 GCA_023634145.1 Thymallus thymallus | reverse complement strand
TCGCAAATGGGTCTTCCAAATGGACAATGACCCCAAGCATATTTCTAAAGTTGTGGCAAAATGGCTTAAGGTCAACAAAGTCAAGGTATTGGAGTGGCCATCACAAAGCCCTGACCTCAATCCTATAGAACATTTGTGGGCAGAACTGGAAAAGTGTGTGCGAGCAAGGAGGACTACAAGCCTGATTGAGTTACACTAGTTCTGTCTGGAGGAATGGCCAGAATTCACCCAACTTATTGTTTGAAGCTGGTGGAGGCTACCCGAAACGTTTGACCCAAGATAAACAATTTAAAGGCATGCTACCAAATACTAATTGAGTGTATGTAAACTTCTGACCCACTGGCAATGTGATGAAAGAAATAAAAGCTGAAATAAATAATTCTCTCTACTATTATTCTGACATTTCACATTCTTAAAATAAAGTGGTTATCCTAACTGACCTAAGACAGGGAATATTTGCTACATCCACAGGTACACCTCCATGTCAGGAATTGTGAAAAACTGAATTTAAATGTATTTGGCTAAGGTGTATGTAAACTTCCGACTTCAACTGTAAATGTGATATTTCCGAAATTTACGAAATTTGGCTAAAAATAATTTTGTATTCTTTTTTAGGCAAATTAATATTTGATATTTCCCCACCCTAACTAGATGACACTAGACTAGACTAGACTACACTGGACTAGACTAGACTACACTAGACTACACTAAACTAGACTACACTAGACTACACTAGACTACACTACACTAGACCACACTACACAACACTAGACTAGACTACACAACACTAGACTACACTACACAACACTAGACTACACTACACAACACTAGACTACACTAGACTACACTACACTAGACTACACTAGACTACACTTCACTACACTAGACTGCACTAGACTACACTACACACCACTAGACTACACTACACAACACTAGACTACACTACACTAGACTAGACTACACGACACTACACCAGACTACACTACACGACACTACACCAGACTACACTACACTATACTACATTATAGCAGTTAAGCCAGCCAGCCAGTTAGTTGTTCCTACAACAGTCCCTAATAAACATCATCCTTGACCTCAGATGTTAGCTATGTTAGGGCTATACTGGTGTCATGTTGGCTGCCGCAGGCCACGGGTGAGGGCCAACCGGCTGATAGCTTCACTTGATATTGACACCTGACAAACCAGGATAAATGCTTGTCGATACAGCCATCCCACTATATTGATGAAGCCATTTAGCATCTCATTCCACAGAAATCATTTTCAATCCCCTGGCTAACTGCACACTGTAGTCTCGCTCACTGCAACCTGCAGCAGTGTGAGGGTGTGTGTGTGTGTTGTGTGTGTGTGTATGAATTAATGCGTGTGTGAGACTGAGAGTGTCTGTGCTCTCTCTCTGGTCGGTTAGGTCAGGGGATGGAGGGTCAGAGGTCAACTGAAATTGTATATCAAACCACAGGGGTCACATGACAGGGTCAGCCTGGGGATGGTGGGTGCTGATTGGGTCACGAGATGTGTGGAATCCATTTGTATGACTAACGGCTGTGTGTGTGTGTGTGTGCATGCTGAGTTTGTTTACATGCCAACTGTGTGTTTCTACTCTCTATTTCGAGAGGCCACTCCTAGTCTTGTTAGCCATGTTCCTGCCACATTGCTCTGTCTGACGTGTGAACGCCACGGTCACCGAGTTCCTTCACCCCTACTAACAAAGCAGCTAGCTCATTAGCATAATTCCCTGAGTATGCATAGTTAATTGACTTAAGCCACGATTAGTGTTAATCAGGTTGTGTGTCCTGGAACCATGGTCCAATTCTAACCTCATTATTTGATAGCAGCACACGTCCTGTCAGCCCTCGTCAACACATTAATTATTAGGAGTATCAGGGCTCACGGAGGTCCCAGAATATATTTTTTGCCCATGCAAATATGTTTTTATTTATATCAACGTGCAATAATTGTATAATTTTTCATAACAATGTATAGTGTACATATTCAGTCATTCACTCATACTATGCAATGCGTTTCTATAGCTTTTTGGACTCCAGACTGTGTATTTTTATACTTTTTCATACTTCCGCACTATGTATCATGTATCATGTATCTGTCTTGTGTATTTCGTTCTGGCATTTTGCACCTGCCCTGTGTTTTTTCGTAGCTGCTTGACGAAAAATTTCCCCACACACTTATTTACTTGTCTCCATTCATCCACATGGCTGCTGGCTGCGCTTTGCTACGACCGAAAATATCGTGAAGATATTTATTGCCTATTATTTTGTTTTTGTAAGGACCCAAAAAATGGAGGCAATGGGAGAACCTATTTAAGTAAGTGAATACATAAAAAAAATATAACGAACAATGTAAATATAACGAACGATGTATATAAAGAACGATGTATTGTAAGCTAGCTAACTTTACACACTGTTTAGCTCAGTTAATTAAATGTAATCAGTGAGTTAACTGACTTCCTATTAGCTAGCTATCTTGATGTGATCATTATGAATGAAAAACAGATTCTCCAAATGTGTAGATAACAGCATGGAAGAGGGTGAAATTGCACCTCCAGCTGTCAGTGCAGGGAGAGTGTAGGCACAGTCGGCTGCCTAGGCTAGCTACTGGATAGGGCAGGTCATTATGTGGGAGGAGATTATGAAAATATTCTCTAGTTCCAGTCCTTAGAGGGGAAAACTTTGAGGACAGAGAGATAATAGCAACATCATATTCAGTATAATGAAGCCTGTTTCTTTGTGATGTTTTCTGTCCTCATATACGGAAAGCTGTGAAAGCCTGTCTGCAGATGAGATCCTATATGCCATGGGTTATATGTGTAGGTCTACCTATGTTAACAAATGTTGAATACAAAAATACAGTTAAAACATCACACACAATGTATAAACCTATTACAATTAGAGCAGGTGAACCCTGCTGGAGGTCTGCTGGGTATGCAGGGTTCTGTTTCAGCTTAGCAATAACACACCTGATTCAATTTATCCAATCTAATGAGTTGATAATCAAGTGCTTGGCTGGAATAGAATTCAGCTCACCCAGTAGATCAGTGGAGCAACATTGGCCAGATGAAATGATGCTTTAGTAATAATAGCCTACTTGTTACTACTCAGTTACAGTATCTATTGTTGTTTAGACTAAGATGTCTATTCTTTACATACAAGTGTATTTGTACATTTGAAAGGATTTAGTGTTGATTCTTTGAAGTGTATAAACTTTTAATTGTTAAACTTATTCAAAATGAACTAGTGTCAATGTTGATGAATCACATGTCCCAATCCTCTAATAAAAAGGGGAAGGGTTTCTGTCTCTATTGTGTCTGTGTTAGGGCTGACCCCAATTAGTCGACTGGTCGGTTGTTTGGTCGACTGAGATGTCTTTAGTCGAGCATATATACATACACTGGGGGCCAGTAATAGTTTGGAATATTACTCATTCAAGGGTTTTTCTTTATTGCCAAGAGTGTGCAAAGCTGTCATCAAGGCAAAGGGTGGCTATTTGATGCACTTCACAAAATAGAAGGCATCATGAGGAAGAAAATGATGTGGATATATTAAAGCAACATCTCAAGACATCAGTCAGGAAGTTAAAGCTTGGTCGCAAATGGGTCTTCAAAATGGACATTGACCCGAAGCATACTTCCAAAAGTTGTGGAAAATGGCTTAAGGACAACAAAGTCAAGGTATTGGAGTATGCAAATACTAATTGAGTGTATGTAAACTTCTGACCCACTGGGAATGTGATGAAAGAAATAAACGCTGAAATAAATAATTCTCTCTACTATTATTCTGACATTTCACATTCATAAAATAAAGTGGTGATCCTAACTGACCTAAGACAGGGAATTTTTTACTATGATTAAATGTCAGGAATTGTGAAAAACTGAGTTTAAATGTATTGGGCTAAGGTGTATCTAAACTTCCGACTTTAAATATTTGTGGATATATATATATATATAGCTCTGGAAAAAATTAAGAGACCACTGCAAAATTATAATTTTCTCTGGTTTGACTATTTATAGGTATGTGTTTGGGTAAAATGAATATTTTTGTTTTATTCTATAAACTACTGACAACATTTCTCCCAAATTCCAAATAAAATATGGGCAGAAAATGACAACTGGTCAAATAACAAAAAAAGAAACAAGCAAATATAAACATAATTCAAGCGCACAGGAAAAAAAAGGTAGATAAGGTAGGTAGCTTTTTTTGATAATTACTTTTAAAATTGTATTTATTTATTATTATTCATGCCTTGGAGAGCTGTGGCTTTCATTTAACAACAAGGAACCAATTTAATAAATTCAATTCACTCGCTGCTGGAGCAGTGGGGAGAGGATGGAGAGGACCGTGAGGCGGGGGAGGGAGTGAGAGAGGCAGGGGAGGGATCCGAGAGGCAGGGGAGGAGGAGAGCGAGAGGAGGCGAGGGAGGGATCCGAGAGAGGCGGGGGAGGGATCCGAGAGAGGCGGGGGGGAGGATCCGAGAGAGGGGGGAAGGGGCACAAGTTTGTCGCTATACCTTTTTACCAATACATTTAGCTGGAGGCATCTAAAAAGTAGCTAATTCAGCTACAAAGTCTCTAAATTGGCAACACTGCTCACACACTGTTGCGCCTATGGCACATCTGGTGAGCACCTTTGGAGCTCGCCCAAGCAAGGCATACCAGTCCAACCCATTACACCTGGTTCCGACCCCTCTTTAGCTGATTTCTGCCATGGAACCAGGCTAGGCTGACATTTATACTGCTCCATCTCTCTCTCTCTCTCTCTCTCTCTCTCTCTCTCTCTCTCTCTCTCTCGCTGTCTTCTTTCTATCTCTCTCTCTCTCTCTCTCTCTCTCTCTCTCTCTTCTCTCTCTCTCTCTCTCTCTCTCTCTCTCTCTCTCTCTCTCTCTCTCTCTCCTGTAGCTAGATGGAATGTATGTCTAGACATCAGACACAAAATTGTCCTTGAACTTGGAGAAAAACAGTAGCCAAATTGTCCTTGAACTTGGAGAGAAAGAGTACCCAAATGTGCTTGAACTTGTTTTAGGCCCCAATTATCCAGAAACTCTTCATCTCTGATTACACTGATTAGGTGCAAAGCACAGCATCTGTACTCCATATTCTTACTTGGCTGTTTCTTACTCACTGTGAATATGAATGAATTGTAACTTTCTTTTCTCTCTCTCTCTCTCTCTCTCTCTCTCTCTCTCTCTCTCTCTCTCTCTCTCTCTCTCTCTCTCTCTCTCTCTCTCTCTCTCTCTCATACTCTCTCTCTCTCTCTCTCTGATGTGTGGAGGGTTCAGGAGCAGAGCAGAGCAGAGCAGAGCAGGGCTGGCAGGATAATCAGGGAGGAACACTAATTAAGATGTTACTCTGTCATCAGTCGTCATCTCTGCCTCCATGTCTATCTCACTGTGTCTGTAGGTGTGACTGCATAATGTCACACAGCCTTTGTGCGTGTTTCCCAGCCTGTCTACAGAATCCTCCGGCATTCTTTGTTGCCAACTAATGGCGGCCTGACGTTTCACTCTCCTAATTGTAGGCTTTAATTGCAATAATTATTTACAAGCCTAATTAAAGCAGTCAGTGAGTGCCAGTTCAAGGCATCAGGCTGGCTGGGGTTGGTTCTGTCTGTCAGGGGGAAGAGTGTAAGACAGCAGACAGTGGTGGTGGTGGAGGGGAGGATGTCGTGCTGCTATCATTATTGTTTGTCATCTAATTGTAGGAGGCAGTGGTGCTGTGTATGTGTGTGCGTCTCTCTCTCTCTCTCCCTCTCTCTCTCTCTCTCTCTCTCTACCTCTTTTTCTCTATGTGCTCAAAGCCAGTCCTATTCCCCAGCCTGCCCCTCTCTCTCTGTCTCTCTCTGTCTGACTACAGCTACAGTCTGCAATGCATAATGACTCTCTCCTCCTCTGTTGTGAGTGTGGAGAGGACAAAAACAACAACAACAACAACTTCAGTGCTCTTGAAATATCTCCCAGCTCTGTCTTAGTCCTTGCGCACTATGGAGAATGCTATTGTTCTAGAGGATAGAGAGTGGACCGTGTATATCCTGAACTTACGACTTACGGCTAATAAAACCTGAAACTGACTTGAAACTACATTTCTCTCGGCTGGCGAACACTACAGGTGTGTCCGAGCCTTTGGGGGTATGTGTCTACTACAAGGTGTGTGTGCATGCACTGAGCAGACCTTGGGGGTCATTTGGTCTGGTTTGGCAGGCTAGTGGGAGGTCCAGTACTACGGTCCAGCCCGGTGCCCTGCTTGCCTGTGACCGTGGGCTGCTTGGCGCAGGAGGACAAGCTGTCAGACCTGCATCATATGCATCTCACTCCGAGGGTGTCTCAGGGCGAGTTGCAAAAAACACATTTCCAATTCACGCATACGTATTAATACACACTTGTGTGAAGTAGGACAAATATATGCACCCAGCTAATTATTATTATCATATGCTGTGTGTCTGGTCTCCAAATGGTTGTGCTGCTGTGGTAAATACGGAGCGCTGTGAGAGATGATTGTTTTCCTGCTGAACACAGCGGTGGTGACGGCTCTGACCTTATTCTACCCAGAATACAGCGGCGGCTAGAAGCAAGAAACAACAGTCCAGTCCCCCTCGATTATTTGTCTCTCCGTCTCTCTCCCTCTCTCTATCTCGTCTGACTTTACTCTCTCCTCGCTTTCTCCCCTCTATCAGAACAGGACTCCGCAGGGAGGACTCATCCCACAATGCCTCTCTCGCCGTCTCTATCTCTCACTCTCTTTCTATCTCTCAACCCCGACAGAGCTGTCAGACAGATCTGTAGTGCTTGATGAACTGAGTCTATATGTTCTGTCCAGTTCAGTGTTGTCATTCAGTCTGAAGTCTCCTCTCTCTTCTCTCCAACCAGACAGGAAATGCAGATGGCTTCTTATGGTGATTTGATAATAATAACGTAGTGTGTCCCTATAGAGGCCTATTTTTGATTTAACATTTATTTTAACAGGGAGTCAACACTGAGACCGAGGGTCTCATTTTCAGGTGAGCCCTGTGTACACAATACACATCAAAATACAATACACACATTTAAAACTACACATGCATAAATACATGTTAAAATACACAAAAAATACGTAAAAAAACACAATCATAAACAACAGTTACATTTCTCTGCTAAACTGAGAAACACTCTAAACTGCCTGAGCGGTACCAGAACATCCAATTTTAATGAGCTCTGCAAATTGTTTTAGCAGTGGGGCGCATTAAAACTGAAAGCGGATTTACCTCATTCGGTTGAGACCTGAGGAATATCAAGAGTTAACCAACCCTGTGAACGTGTTATGTAAGTCGTGTTTTTATTGATATGCTAATGTAGTGTTTGTGTAGAGAGTAGAGAGCTGTAGAGTGGCTACAGGCAGTATCCCTCCATTCTGACAGTATCTCCACTAGAACCCCTGGTCGGCAGGGCCACGGAGACGACGTGACACGTTATTGGCAGACAGGTGCTGTTTGATAGGATCCAAATCAGTCAGTGTGTGTCCCTACATGTATAATTCTTGTGGCATTCATATATATACACTCTTTAAAAAAAAAAGGTGCTATCTAGAACCTAAAATGGTTCTTCGACTGTCCCCATAGGAGAACCCTTTGAATAACCTTTGTTGGTTCCACGTAGAAACCTTTTGGTTTGAAATAGAACCCTTTCCACAGTGGGTTCTACATTGAACCCAAAATGGTTCTACCTGGAACCAAAAAGGATTTGTGTATGTGACTATGCGTGTGTGTGTGTGTGTGCTCATGCATGTGTGTGCTGTGTCCCTATGCAGCAGTAATACCAATATAATAGCTAGAGCTAGCGCTATAAGGAACAGCCGGAGGCTGGATGATGGAAGTCACTAGAGGGAAGCTCAGTGCTGAGCCGCCCTCATGCAGGGAGAGCTAAGAGAGAACATGCATTCTCACAGTCATCTACGCAGGTACTTATGCATACCCTCACAGATAAAAGATGAATGTGGATCACTGTATATCACATCATATCCGCCATGCAAAATGTAGGACAAATAAAATGAGAAGGAGTATGGCGTAGATAAGGCCAGTGATTTAAAGCAGAGCCACAGTAGAGGCAGACAGCCTGGTGAAATATTAGCTCTGCACTTGTAAATGGGATATTTGATAACAGCAGGATCAGAGTGCAGTGAGATATTTGGTCCAGACAAGATCAGAGTAGTGTTATTGATAGGGCCACAGGATGATGGATGTGGTGGAGAGATGTTCAGTTAGAAACCTACTGTGAGGGCTTTGTGGTAGAGAAAGAACATTAGCTACATACTGTGTGGTTTCAGCCTGCTGCAGCAAAGCCTTGTGAGTTGCAGACATCATTTACATTTTAGTGAACTTACAGGAACAATTAAGGTGAGTGCCTTGCCCAAGGGCACAATGGCAGATTTTCACCTAGCCAGCTCAGGGATTTGAACTAGTGACCTTTTGGTTACTGGCCCAACGCGCTTAACCACTAGGCTACCTGCCACCCATCATACATGTAGCCTACTGTACTGTATGTAACCGGCTAAACCAATTCCTCTGAGAGAGAATGTTTATCTTGCGTTTTGCACTCTGCGGTATCTAAAGCTAGTAAACTTGCCCTAGTTAGTATACAGTTCTACTGAGGAAACAGTCCCGAGAGTAGGATGGGAGAGGGTGAGAGAGCGAGGGAGAGAGGGAGGAAGAGGGTTTCATCTCATTATGTTCTCTCCTATAACACCTCATCAAAAAAAGAGACTGGGGGACTCTCTCTCTCTCCTCTCTCTCTCTCTCTCCTCTCTCTCTCTCTCTCTCTCTCCTCTCTCTCTCTCTCCTCTCTCTCTCCTCTCCTCTCTCCTCTCCTCTCTCTCTCTCTCCTCTCTCTCTCCTCTCCTCTCTCCTCTCCTCTCTCTCTCTCTCCTCTCTCTCTCCTCTCCTCTCTCCTCTCCTCTCTCTCTCTCTCCTCTCTCTCTCCTCTCCTATCTCTCTCTCGCTCTCTCTCCCCTCTCTCTCTCTCTCTCTCTCTCTCTCTCTTAGACAAGGGTTTTTACCACCACACACACATTTTCCTATATTCCCCAGCCTTCCATTGTATAGCACTGAATTATGAGAGAGTCATACAGGTGGTTGTATGAAACATACCCAGTAGTTGTACTTCCTAACCTCCTGACAGGCACATATTTCCCTCAGATTTCATAAAACCCACAAAGAATTTGAATACAAATGCAATTTTGAGAAACTGCCATATCTACTGGGTGAAATACCATAGTGTTCCAGCACAGCAGCAAAATGTCTGACCTGTTGCCACAAGAAAAGGGCAACCAGTGTAGATAAAACACCATTGTAAGTACAACCCATATTTATGTTTATTTATTTTTATGTTTATAACTATTTGCACACTGTAACACTGTGCATTACCGTAATATGGCATTTGACATGTCTATTCCTTTGAAACTTTTGTGAGTGTATTGTTTACTGTTAATTTCTGATGGTTTATTTCACTTTTGTGTATTATCTATTGCACTTGCTTTGGCAATGTAAGCACGTTTCCCAATAAAGCCCTTTGAATTGAATTGAGAGAGAGAACGAGAGAGAGAGAGAAAGGGAAAGAGAGAGAGAGAGAGGGAAAGAGAGAGACAGGGGGATTGTGGTGGGATCTGAGTAGAGTGTCTCTGTGCCACCTGAGCCTGGGTGGTTGTCAATCCCCCTCTAGTACCTCCCCACCCCTCCCTCCCATTCCTCCCTGCCCTCATCCTCACATCCTGCTGCTCTCCGCACCACAGCTTCACACCTCACACCAGCCCTCCATACACACACACACACACACACACACACACCCCAACCCAAAGCCCCACAGCCCAGCTAGCCACCGGAGCAGTGGGGTGGGGTGCAGCCAAACCCACCATCTGTATGTACACCACGCACTGAGGAGGAGGGAGAGACACAGAGACAAAGAACAAACAAACACACACATACACACAAAGGCAGACGTGTCAACAAAGACGGTAATATATCTGAAAATAACACTGACACGTACACACACACACACACACACACACACAGTGACACCCCCCCCCCCCCCCTGCTACACCAGATTGCTCTTCTCTGTCTAGCTAGTCTGTCTAAATCAATACCCCCCTTGCCGACAGACAACCCTAAGTGTGCCGGGGAGGCTCCCTCACACACACCCACACACACACACACACACACTCCCACTCCATCACAAGCCTGTTGATGGGAGGCTGTGTTATTAACTCTTCACATGCTGACTGGAGCATGGCACTCATTACTGGTTACAGTGTCAGAGGCAGATGCAGGGCCCACGGAGACAGACAGACAGACAGATAGACAGACAGACAGACAGACAGACAGACAGACAGACAGACAGACAGACAGACAGACAGACAGACAGACAGACAGACAGACAGACAGACAGACAGACAGACAGACAGACAGACAGACAGACAGACAGACAGACAGACATGGGCATCAAGGAGGAAGAGCAGACATCTACTGTATCTTTATTCAGTTCCTTCCCACAAACCTGTTAAGATCAATCATTCTCTCCCTAGCTCCATATAGTAGAATGATCTGTCTTCAAACTACTCCCATTCCTCGATACTCTCCATGCTCAACTCTACTCCTGGAGGCGGGATACATCAAGCATGGTTCTCTAACTGCTTTAACCTTTAGAGAAGTAGAGACGAGACTCCTTGTTCCAGCCCCATCATTCATAACCACTTTGAATGACCAGAACTGACTACAGCGGTCACATACAACAGTGTGGCGGGGTCAGTTCTGCCTCTCTCTGTCTGTGTGCTGGATGGAGAGGTAGTGAATAAATGACTGAGAGGAGAGGCGCCAGGTAGCAATCAGCCGCAGTGTGACAGCGGCCACCATACCTCCATTACAACACAACTTCCCACAGTGCTTTGCTGCTTGAGTCGCTGTCTGCTGCGAGAACAAGAGAGGGGGCGGAAGAGATGCCGAGAGTCACAGTGAGAGGGTCGGGATGTGGATGCACCCACACCGCATGCATACACACATACACACCCTGCTCTGTTGTAACACCTCCTAAATGTCAGCATGGCTCTATAATCTTAGAGGGAGGCCTGAGGGGGCTGGACGCTCAGTGTGGCCTAGCAGAGTGCCATGTATGTAATTCTCTCCTCTTACTGTAGCCCGCTGACTGAATTACAGAACAAAGAAACTAGTGGAGAGCCCACACTGGGGATGGTATGCCATAGAGAGACCAGGAGGGGAGATTACATTTACACTATGGTTCAAAAGTTTGGGGTCACTTAGAAATGTCCTTGTTTTTGAAAGAAAGCAATGTTTTGTCCATTAAAATTACATCAAATTGATCAGAAATACAGTGTAGACATAGTTAATATTGTAGCTGGAAACGGCAGATTTTTTATGGAATATCAACATAGGCGTACAGAGGCCCATTATCAGCAACTCCGCCTTCTTTAGACTTGTGTAGAGGCGACTCCGGGATGCTGGCCTTCTAGGCAGAGTTGCAAAGAAAAAGCCATATCTTCCTCTGTCCAGTGTCTGTGTTCTTTTTCCCATCTTAATCTTTTATTTTTATTGGCCAGTCTGAGATATGTCTTTTTCTTTGCAACTCTGCCTAGAAGTCCAGCATCACGGAGTCGTCTCTTCACTGTTGACGTTGAGACTGGTGTTTTGCGGGTACTATTTAATGAAGCTGCCAGTTGAGGACTTGTGAGGCGTCTGTTTCTTAAACTAGACACGCTAATGTACTTGTCCCCTTGCTCAGTTGGGCACCAGGGCCTCCTCTTTCTATTCTGTCTAGAGTCAGTTTGCGCTGTTGTGGGAAAGGAGTAGTTGTACGAGATCTTCAGTTTCTTGGCAATTTCTCGCATGGAGTACCCTTCATTTCTCAGAACAAGAATAGACTGACAAGTTTCAGAAGAAAGTTCTTTGTTTCTGGCCATTTTGAGCCTGTAATCGAACCCACAAATGCTGATGCTCCAGATACTCAACTAGTCTAAAGAAGGCCAGTTTTATTGCTTCTTTAATCATCACAACAGTTTTCAGCTGTGCTAACATAATTGCAAAAGGGTTTTTTAATTATCAATTAGCCTCTTAAAATGATAAACTTGGATTAGCTAACACAACGTGCCATTGGAACACAGGAGCGATGATTGCTGATAATGGGCCTCTGTACGCCTATGTAGATATTCAATAAAAAATCTGCCGTTTCCAGCGACAATAGTCATTTACAACATTAACAATGTCTACACTGTATTTCTGATCAATTTTGTTATTTTAATGGACAAAAAGTTAGCTTTTCTTTCAAAAACAAGGACATTTCTAAGTGACCTCAAACTTTTGAACGGAAGAGTACATAAATATTCAGACCCTTTATTCAGTACTTTGTTGAAGAACCTTTGGCAGCGATTACAGCCTTGAGTCTTCTTGGGTATGACGCTACACGCTTGGCACACCTGTATTTGTCGAGTTTCTCCCATTCTTCTCTGCAGATCCTCTCAATCTCTATCAGGTTGGACGGGGAGCATCGCTGCACAGCTATTTTCAGGTCTCTTCAGAGATGTTTGTTTGGGGTCAAGTCCGGGCTCTGGCTGGGGTCAAGTCCAGGCTCTGGCTGGGCCACTCAAGGACATTCAGAGACTTGTCTAGGAGGAGTCTTGGTGGTTCCGTTCAAGTTCCATTTAAATTCTTCCATTTAAGAATGATGGAGGCTCCTGTGTTCTTGGGGACCTTCAATGCTGCAGAATCCTGTCTCGGAGCTCTACGGACAATTCCTTCGACCTCATGGCTTGGTTTTTGCGCCGACATTAACTGTCAACTGTGGGACCTTATATAGACAGGTGTGTGCCTTTCCAATCATGTCCAATTTATTGAATTTACTACAGTTGGACTCCAATCTAGTTGTAGAAACATCTCAAGGATGGTCAATGGAAACAGGATGCACCTGAGCTCAATGTTGAGTCTCATAGCAAAGGGTCTGAATACTTAGTAAATAAGGTATTTCTTTTTTTTTGTTTTTACCGGTTCCAACCCTTGTGTTGCATTATTTAGAAACCCATTAATGTGTGAGTAAATTAATGTGTTTTTACATCAGCGTTTTTCAGTGTGTAGCGTTATGATGAGACAGGAGAGGTAGAGAGAGAGGTTGTGAGAGGACTGGATGTGCAGTTGTGCACACAAAACAATTGTTTTTGGTGAGCATACATGTCTGTTTTTCTCTGCTTTGTCTCCACGGGGGGTCTGTTTCAGTAGTGGGGTTGTCAGAGAGGTTAGTAGTTGGGTCTCGCTACACAGCGGTCTTCACCATGCTCTCTGACACAGATGGAACTTCCCTCTCCAGCTCACCTCTCTCCCTTTCCTGTAAACAATAGATATTATATTCCTTCTCTTTTAGCCAGGTAAGCACTGATAGTCTTTTCTTATTATCTGCTAAGACATTATAATTATATCTGACTATACTTATTTCACCAATTACCAATTCTATTTATCATAATATACAGCGGGTGAAATAAGTATTGAACACGTCACCATTTTTCTCAGTAAATATATTTCCAAAGGTGCTATTGACATGAAAGTTTCACCAGATGTTGGTAACAACCCAAGTAATCCATACATACAAAGACCAAAACAAATAAGTTCAGAAATTAAGTTATGTGTAATAATGTGAAATGACACAGGGAAAAAGTATTGAACACAAAGGGAGGTTCAAAAAGGCATGGAAAGCCAAGACAACAGCTGAAAACTATCAGTAATTAAAAAGCAATCCAGCCCCCTGTCAGTGCAAATTAATATCAGCTGGTTCAGTCCCAACTGATGGCCTACAAAAAGGTCTCATTGCCAAGGTGTCACACAAGACACATCTCATGATGGGTAAAAGCAAAGAGCTGTCTCAAGACATTCGCAACCTAATTGTCGCAAAACATAATGATGGCATTGGTTATATGCGCATTTCTAAGCTTCTGAATGTTCCAGTGAGCACTGTTGGGGCCATAATACAGAAGTGGAAAGACAATCATTTCACCATAACTTTGCCTCGACCAGGTGCTCCTCGTAAATTTGCCCATTCATCCTTCCTTCAATTATGTGAAGTTTGCCAGTACCATTTGCTGAAAAGCAGCCCCACACCATGATGTTCCCACCTCCAAACTTCACTGTTGGTATGGTGTTTTTAGGGTGATGTGAAGTGCCATTTCTCCTCCAAACATGGTGTGTATTATGACATCCAAACAGTTCAATTTTCCTCTCATCTGACCACACTATATTCTCCCAGTATTTCACTAGCTTTTCCAAATGTTGTGCAGCAAACTTTAAAAAGGGGTTCAACATGCTTTTTTTTCAGCAATGGAGTCTTGCGCGGTGAGCGTGCATACAGGCCATGGCGGTGGAGTGCATTACTTAATGTTTTCTTTGAGACAACAGTACCTGCTAATTGCAGGTCTTTTTGAAGCTCTCCACAAGTGGTCCTTGGCTCTTGGACAACTCTTCTGATTATTCTTTTCACTCCTCTGTCAGAAATCTTGCGAGGAGCACCTGGTCGAGGCAAATTTTTGGTGAAATGATTGTCTTTCCACTTCCGTATTATGGCCCCAACAGTGCTCACTGGAACATTCAGAAGCTTAGAAATGTGCCTATAACCAATGCCATCATTATGTTTTGCAACAATTAGGTTGCGAATGTCTTGAGACAGCTCTTTGCTTTTACCCATCATGAGATGTGTCTTGTGTGACACCTTGGCAATGAGACCTTTTTGTAGGCCATCAGTTGGGACTGAACCAGCTGGTATTAATTTGCACTGACAGGGGGCTAGATTGCTTTTTAATTACTGATCGTTTTCAGCTGTTGTCTTGGCTTTCCATGCCTTTTTGAACCTCCCTTTCTTCATGTGTTCAATACTTTTTCCCTGTGTCATTTCACATTATTACACATAACTTAATTTCTGAACTTATTTGTTTTGGTTTCTTTGTATGTATGGATTACGTGGGTT
>CM042399.1:15070562-15080562 GCA_023634145.1 Thymallus thymallus | reverse complement strand
TGTGAGAGAAAATGGTAGAATTATGATTTATTGGGAAAGATGTGTTGATCTGTGTCTGTCTGAAGGGTGGAATTGATGAGTGTTGGAATAATGATATACACAAATGTGCAGTGTAAATGTTTGAGGTCCTCCAATCAGGGGTGAGGGTGGAGATGGGATTATTGAGGTCCTCCAATCAGGGGGGAGGTTAGGGATGTGATTATTGAGGTGCTCCAATCAGGGGTGAGGGTGGGGATGGGACTATTGTATGTTTTGCTTTCCGTTATTTATGTTTTGTGATTTGACTTCATACTGTCAGTAATGTGTGTGTGCTGGTCCTGGTAGTTATGGGTAGTTTCATGCTGTGAGCGGTGTGTGTGTGCTGGTCCTGGTAGTTATGGGTAGTTTCATGCTGTGAGCCGTGTGTGTGCTGGTCCTGGTAGTTATGGGTAGTTTCATGCTGTGAGCCGTGTGAATGCTGGTCCTGGTAGTTATGGGTAGTTTCATGCTGTGAGCCGTGTGTGTGCTGGTCCTGGTAGTTATGGGTGCGCTCGCTTCCATGCCTGCCCGGTTTTTCCCGCCCTTGGAAAATCCCTTTGGGCCGGGGGCGGGGCCTTGCCTTGCCGACGTCTAGGGGTGGGTAAGGGGGCGAGCGCACCCTCTGACCAGAGCACCTACTTGAAATGCATTCCAGGCGACTACCTCATGAAGCTGATTGAGAGAATGCCAAGAGTGTGCAAAGCTGTCATCAAGGCAAAGGGTTTCTACTTTGAAGAATCTCAAATATAAAATATATTTTGATTTGTATAACACGTTTTTGGTTACTACATGACTCCATATGTGTTATTTCATAGTTTTGATGTCTTCACTATTATTCTACAATGTAGAAAATAGTAAAAATAAAGAAAAACCCTTGAATAAGTAGGTGTGTCCAAACTTTTGACTGGTAGTGTATATAAACATTTAAACATTTAAAGAAAAAAAAACATCCATATATATGCATCCTGTAGCCAGCGAATCTAAACAACGTTAAGGTGACCCCAACAGCATGGATGTAAACCTCCACTTTTAACATGTATAGGTGTGAAGAAAATAACCTAACGCTTCATTTGAAGGGTACCTGCATTAAGAGCTCATAAAACATTCATAACCCATACAAAATACATTCATAGTCGTATAAGTGTGAGTGACAGTTGTGCGTTGCTGCCTGTGTGTGTTTGGGCTGTAACCTTCCCCTTCGTTCTAATTACCTGGCCACCTGCCGGTTCCTCTCATGGAGCTTGGATTACATTAGCATTCACTTAGAAGAATGATACGATTCATTTATCATATAACGCTACCCATTGTTGCTTATTGTAATGTGCCAACGGCTTCGCCTTTCAGAGTTGTTGTGTGGGGAAACAGGAGAAAAACAACATTGAAGGAATATTAGATCAAATACCATACAGTAATATTACATTTCTTTGTCTTTCTTCAAAAGATATACACTGGGGGTAGTGAGTACACACACAACACACAACACACAACACACACACACACACACACACACAAAACACACCACACACACACACACACACACACACACACACACACACACACACACACACACACACACACACACACACACACACAGTCCCTCTGCTGTCCTTTCCTCTGGGTGGGAGAACAGGCCTCATTGTGCTGTCTGTCCTGCTGTGTTGAGTGACTGCAGCGTGTGCTTAACTGGCCAACAGCTGCTCTGCTCTGCCTCCTCTCTCCACCCCTCTCTCCAACTCTGTGCCCTCCCTCCATCCCTCCCTCCTCCTCTCTCCACCCCTCCCTCCAACTCTCTGCCCTCCCTCCCTCCCTCCTCCCCTCCCCTCCCCTCCCCTCCACCCCTCCCTCCAACTCTCTGCCCTCCCTCCCTCCTCCTCGCTACACCCCTCACTCCCTCCAACTCTCTGCCCTCCCTCCAACTCTCTGCCCTCCCTCCCTCCTCCTCTCTACACCCCTGCAACTCCTGTCGTGTTCACCTTCACTGTACAGACCCACACTGGACAACAAATCAATGTTCTCTCTCTTTCTCTCTGTCTAAATAGCTCTATTTATGTCTGCCTTTGTTTCTCTCTTTGTATGTTTTAGTATACTCTCTTACACTGCTTTGTCTGGTAACATCATTCCATTAACAGGGCCTCACTCCCCCCTGGCCGGACAGCTGTCTCCACATTGTAACTTTTTACGGCCTAGAAATGGATCCGCCTCAGTCAGTGACAGTATAGAGTTTTGTGGGAAGAAAACTATTTTGATAGATGATACTGACACACATGATACAGTTGGATCTGTGTGTTACTGTAATCCCAGAGAATGACTTATTAGAACAATAATAATTTATCTCTTTGGGTCTCTGTGTGTACTTCCTCATCCTTCTCCTCTACTTCCTCATCCTTCTCTACTTCCTCCTCCTTCTCTTCTACTTCCTCCTTCTTCTTTTCTACTTCCTCCTTCTTCTCTTCTACTTCCTCCTCCTTCTCCTCTACTTCCTCATCCTTCTCCTCTACTTCCTCTCCTTGTCCTCTACTTCCTCATCCTTCTCCTCTACTTCCTCATCCTTCTCCTCTACTTCCTCCTCCTTCTCTTCTACTTCCTCCTTCTTCTCCTCTACTTCCTCCTTCTTCTCCTCAACTTCCTCCTCCTTCTCCTCTACTTCCTCCTCCTTCTCTTCTACTTCCTCCTTCTTCTCCTCTACTTCCTCCTCCTTCTCCTCTACTTCCTCCTTCTTCTCCTCTACTTCCTCCTCCTTCTCCTCTTCTTCCTCCTCCTTCTCCTCCACTCCTCTTCTCTTTGGTGTAATTGTATGTGTGTGTGTGTGTGTGTGTGTGTGTGTGTGCGTGCGTGCGTGCGTGCGTGCTTTCGTGCGTGCTTTCGTGCGTGCGTGCGAGTGCATGCGTGCTTGTGAGTGCGTATGTATGTGTGTGTGTGTGTGTGTGTTTGTATTAGTGGTCAGACTGTGCTGTGCTGTGCTGTGTGGGCGGTGGTGTTACTGATGTGTCCAGCCTCCTGTGCTGTGTGAAACTCATTACAGCCTGCCACCTGTTTGTCATGGAGCACTGGAGACAGGAGGCAGGGGACTGACAGGGTTCATTTAACCCCACCACACACACCCACACGTCCTACCCATCTGAGCTCCCCTGTGTGTGTGTGTGTGTGTGTGTCTCTATGGGGGGTTAATGTAACAGGAGTGAGTGTGGAGACCCCTTCACACAGTACAGCCACTATTGACGCCCCAACTTACGTGTCAATGGCTCCCTTTGTGTGCTGGGGCCCTCACTACAGAGCTAGGGGACAGGTGGGTAGCTATAGGGGCCCAGCCCCTGAATCCTAACCCAGTCCCAGCCTCTAACCCATCCCAGGGTGATAAAGCCATATACGAGGGCTGTGTTTGGGGAACACAGAGGCCTCTTAAAAGCACCAAATGGGGTGTTACTCTGCCCCTCCCTCCCAGTGGGCTTCCAGTCTCACACCGGCCATCGATCTGAACAGAAAGACAGAATGAGACAGGGCTGAATAGAGAGAGGTTGGCCTTGTCTGTCAGAGAGCGTTCATCTGCTATGTTTGATGCTTGGAAATAGAAGATACTGTAGGTGTAAAGATACTGTTGGAAGGATAATGGGTGCAGCCATGATGGGAGTGTTGTTTACTTACCCTAGTTGTAAAGCTGACAGCATTCTCTCTATCTGTGTCCATCTGTTGTGTGGAGATATGCTCTACAGTATGTGGTCTTTGTGCACTGTGTATAGAAGGCTCCCCAGGCGCCAGGGGAGTTTCAGGTGTGAGTGAACCTGGAGCTGTCCTCTGGGCCTGAGGTAAACAGACAGATATACAGGCCTCCCAGCTGGCAGACTGGAGCACTGAAAGGCAGAGAGATAGATACCATGTGGTAGTAGCCTCAGAAAGGTAGAGGGAGGGACATGTGGCAGTAGAGCTAGCTAGCCTCAGCCTGTGGACCACACTGGAGGGATGTGACACTGTGAGGCACTTCTGTGGCACAGATCTGTGCTTTTCACCACCTGGACCAGGGCTGTCGTTACAGCAGACTGTGTGTAGATGTAGATGTAAATACAAAGACCGATTGGTGGGTGAAAAGTTAGTTTACTTTGCTCTCTAATCTTCTCATGCAAATACTGAAGTAGCGATATGGAGCCAGTAGCCTCGTAATGTGAGGTTTCCATTTCCATATGCGTTCACTGCTGTGTGCAGCGTGTGAATGAGAGCGTGTGCTTAGATGTTATGGTGGGAGTTTTGATTCCCAAAGCCAGTAATTAGAACGCATTAGTAAAGCAGGTCTAGCTAAGTGACTTGGTGATTGGCGTTTAGTGGTGGAGCCATACCATGGTGGAACACCCATGGCACTTTACAGAGATGGGAGAGAGCACGGTCACACCTATTGACCTGCCTGGGCCGCGGCTCCAATGAATGCCATTACCAAACACACCAAGACATGGCCAGACATGGTAATGTAGCAATTTAAGTCAAGTGGTCAGGCTTGGAGAGGGAGGTCAGCTGAGTTTGACCCCTTGTGGGAGTGTGTTCGTGGTTTACAGTTGAGTGATTCATGTTTCGAGAATTGCAGCTGCTTTTCATGATACATTATATTTTTTTAGCAGCATCCAGGGATGTATTGGTAGAAAAAACAGCAACATAAAGGCAATTTAATTTCATGTTCTTCTTAGCAGCGGAGTTACATGCAGCTATTTAGGCAAACAGTTGTTATATCATATCACGTGCAATATTGTAAGTAATTCTTGGACTGCACTTACGAAGTCATTCACTCAGGACTGCATATTAGTATCCTGTCAGTTGTATCTTTTTTCATTGCTTTTAGTATATTTAATGTGCAATACGTGCATTTATCTGTAATTAAACCCTGCACTAAGGACTGTATTTTAAGGGAATTATTATTATTAACCTAATTTATATCATATGCACATTTAGCTATTTAGGTATTTTTTTCCTGTCATTTACCTGTACAGTTAATGTAACCATGCAAATATTCACTTACCTGTACTTTTAACTGTATGTTTACCTGTACAGTTAATTTAACCATGCAAATATTTACTTACCTGTTAATTTAACTAGACTGTATATTAAGTAACCTATTATTACCCTCACTTATATCATACACACATTTAGCTATTTAAGTATTTCTCTGCCATCGACCTGTATAGTATAGTTAACCATGCACCATCCACCAATGTATAGTGTACATATTCAGCCATTCACCCATACTATGCAATGCCTTTTTATAGCTTTTTGCACTCCAGACTTCTTGTATTGTTATACTTTTTCATACTGCCGCACTATCATGTATCGTGTATCTGTCTTTTGTCTTTTGTGTATTTCGTTCTGGCGTTTTGCACCTGCCCTGTGTTTTTTCGTAGCTGCTTGACAAATAAATTCTATCTATCTATCTATCTATCTATCTATCTATCTATCTATCTATCTATCTATCTATCTATCTATCTATCTATCTATCTATCTATCTATCTATCTATCTATCTATCTATCTATCTATCTATCTATCTATCTATCTATCTATCTATCTATCTATCTATCTATCTATCTATCTATCTATCTATCTATCTACAGTTGAAGTCGGAAGTTTACATACACTTAGGTCGAAGTCATTAAAATTCATTTTTCAAACACTCCACAGATTTCATGTTAACAAACTAGTTTTGGCAAGTTGGTAAGTTGCATGACACAAGTAATTCTTCCAACAAGTATGTCTGTCTGTCTGTCTGTCTGTCTGTCTGTCTGTCTGTCTGTCTGTCTTTTTACTAGGATTAAATGTCAGGAATTGTGAAAAACTGAGTTTAAATGTATTTGGCTAAGCTGTATGTTAACTTCCAGCTTCAACTGTATCTATCCATCTATCCATCTACAGTTGAAGTCGGAAGTTTACATACACTTAGGTCGAAGTCATAAAAACTAATTTATCATCCACTCCACAGATTTCATGTTAACAAACTATAGTTTTGGCAAGTTGGTTAGGACATCTACTTTGTGCATGACACAAGTAATTCTTCCAACAAATCTGTCTGTCTGTCTGTCTGTCTGTCTGTCTGTCTGTCTGTCTGTCTGTCTGTCTGTCTGTCGGTCTCTGTCGACAAATGATGTAAGGAATAATAGTGTGCCGGGAGAAGCAAAATAGCAGTGTTTGGTTAAAATGCAGATTGTTTTTTTGCCCCAATGAAAAACTAAAGTGGGAGTTACATGCAGCTATTTATCATGCAGTTAGCTGCTAATTAATCTAATTAATGATTTCATGTTATTTTTCATCATCATTGCAAGCATTGGCTTAGCCTGAGGCAGAGGCAGTCAAAGTAGTAGTGTTCTTTTTTCAGGAACTCTGGCTAGTGGCTACGATAAGGCAGCAACTATAAAGATAAGCCTACAGACTGTTTTTGCTCCAATGCAACGTGTAGGGACTGTGTCCTGCTTGTGCAACTGCAAAATGCATAACAACAGACAGGGAAGGTTGTATAGTATAATATTTGTTCAAATCGCAGCAGGCTTTTTATTTCAGCTGTTCAGAAATATGAGGTAGAGACATAGGCTATACTACATCACCATAGTTCAGAAGAGGCTGAGTGAAGAGCGAAAAGTCAAGGGAAGTGGAGCGTGAGCAGCAGAGACATGTGTGTAAAATAACACATATACCACAGGAGGTTGGTGACACCTTAATTGGGGAGGACGGGCAGAAAAAATGGCTGGAGCAGAATGAGTGGAAAGGTGTCAACAACATTGATGCCATTCTATTCGCCTCCGTTCCAGACATTATTATGAACCGTCCTCCCCTCAGCAGCCTCCACTGACATGCGCAGAACGTGATCCCTATTTGCAGCCACAGCCTTGTTTTTAAGGGTCAACAGAGTCCAGTGAATGCAAAACAGCAGTATTTCCATTTCCACTGTAGATGTTTAAAGGCTGATACACAGTGGCTTTCTAAGTCACGTCTGACTCGTGATGTAACTTAAAATAGTAACTGTATGGTAACCCTGTTGTTTGTTCCTCTGTGTTTCTTTCAGGTGACGCAGGTCCCTATAGAGTCATGTGATCAGTACGGGACGTGTGGAGAGTGCCTGAGCTCCGGTGACCCCCCACTGTGGCTGGTGTGTCCTACACAACATGTGAGTATTCAACACACAGCCACCACGCAACCTCATCACAACCATCACACAACCCACAACAAAACCACCACACACACCCTCATCTCTCTGTCCACTGTTCAGTGTGTCTATCTGGCTGCTGATTGGCTAGACACAAAGCCTACTGTGACCATCAGTAACCTCTGCTCCCAGTGACACAGTTAGGCAAATATTATAACACACATTCTAGTCAGAGGTACGTCGGCCGTCAGTTGCAAAGCAATTGATGGGATGGTTTATGACAGCCTGTGAACAATGAATGAAAGGCTACAGAGACTAGCCTACAGTATTTATGTATGTGTATGTGGTGCTTTTGAGTAACTACTGCCTTTCAGCTGTAGAACAGGTTCAGAGCCAGGTGTCTGTGTCATCTGGTGTTGAGTGGCAGTTTGCCTGCTTTGCTGTGATATGACTGAGGTCACTGAACTCTGCTTCACCAACCTATAGCGTCAGCGCTACACTCTGAACCATAGAAGCCATCAGTGACACCTGCTGGTCACTGGTTCTTACTACAAACCCTTTACAACCCAAAGGAGAGAGAGGAACAACGAGAGACAGAGTGAAAGTGTTTGAGAGTGAGAGAGAGAGAGAGAGGAGAGAGAGAGAGGAGGAGAGAGAGAGAGAGAGAGCGGACGAAAGTGAGAGTGAGAAAGAGAGAGGAAGCAACCCTGGTAGACCTGGTATTTCCAGATACGTGCCAGACTTACTTAGTGATGAAAGTGAATAAATGGAACTGAAGTGGTTGTAGTTAGATGGAATTGAGGGGAAGGAGTGGTACTATCTCTCTCTCTCTCTCTGCGCTCTATGCTGTATTTGATGAATAGCCCTGGCTAAACACAACCCACACTCGGTAGAAGAAGCTATAGCTGAATATGTGTGTAGCTGCAATCATCATTATCGTAATGGCGACCCCTGCAAAGTGCACTTAAAGTAATTTGCATCACTCAAAGCTGGGACAAATAATTGCCTGGCGACAAGGTAATTGAGCATTTGCTCTCCTCCATGCAGGGATGCAGGCAGGGTGTTCTGGGGTGACAGTAACACCCTCTATTATTTTGGGTTAGCATGCCTTCACTGAGATCATTTAGCAGGCCATTAACATTAGCCTCTTGGGCTCAGTGGGCTCTGAATGTAATCACACTGTTTCCTCTGTAGACTGGGTGCTGCTGATAATCCTGCTCAAGATGTGTTGTGTAACTGTTCATCCTTGCTGAGATGATGCTGGGAGGGAGATCAGCGTTGTAACTGAGAGGGCAGCTGGGCAGGACTCAGGAGCAGCTGTTTTTGTGGTGTTATGGTGTGTGTGGGGGGGGGGGGGGTGTATGTGTGTGTGCGTGCGTGTGTGAAGAGGTCAGGGCCCTGGTATTACGTCAGATCCTCTGCCCTTCTCTGCCCTTCTCTGCCCTCCACTGCCCTCCTCTGCCCCCCTCAGCCCTCCTCTGCCCTTCTCTGCCCTCCTCTGCCCTTCTCTGCCCTCCTCTGCCCTTCTCTGCCCTCCTCTGCCTTTCTCTGCACTGCTCTTCTCTGCCCTCCTCTGCCTTTCTCTGCACTGCCCTTCTCTGCCCTCCTCTGCCTTTCTCTGCACTGCCCTTCTCTGCCCTCCTCTGCTCTACTCTGCCCTCCTCTGCTCCACGCTGCCGCCTGTTTCTGGAGTTAATCCCACTCTCTCTTTGACCCATAGCTAGAGGGGGTCGCTCCCCTGTCAGCCCTGCTTCAACTACCATACAAAGACACAGCGGAGTGAAATGCTAAGATTTAGCCTGCTGGTCTGGCAGTGGTCAGTAAGAGAGGACTCCATGAGCGTCATAATGTCATTCAGTCTTATAATGCATCTTAGCCTAGCGGTTAGAGCGTTGGGCCAGTAACCGAAAGGTTGCTGGTTCGAATACCCGAGCCAACAAGGTGAAAAACCTGTCGATGTGTCCTTGAGCAAGGCACTTAACCCTAATTTGCGCCATACTACTATGGCTGACCCTGTAGGTAGGCCGTCATGGTAAATAAGAATGTGTTCTTAACTGACTTGCCTCGTTAAATAAATAAAAAAATGTAATTATTGGGCCCGTTGACCAGAAGAGGCTGTTGGTGCAGGGTGGCCACAGCCAACAGGAGGCTCTGTAGATGAATGTATCTGCATCCTTCCTCCACCCCCTTCAACTAAATAGCAACTGAGTACTGTATGGCTCCATCCTCCACAGCTGTGACTGCCTGGCCACCATGGACGCCTTTTCCCTGAATCAATGTTGACTTAATGAAATTAGTATTTCTTCTTCTCTCCGATGTTTGCTCATTTTCCCCTGAAAGCGTTGGCACAGTGTCTGTCTGTGCCATGGAGCAGGGCTAAGCTAAGCTAGAGATGCATCTCTCTCCTTTCAGTCCCTATCTTCTATCAATATGTCATTACTAGGCACGCATGTGGAAGTAAAACCAACAAGCATTTAAAGCGATGCCTGCTTTCTGAGCCGCATTCACCCCCTGCCACGTTGAGGGGTGGGTCCTCTCTCTCTCTCTCCTCTCTCTCGCTTTCTCTCTCTCTCTCTCTCTCTCTCCTCCCTCTCTCTCTCTCTCTCTCTCTCTCTCTCTCTCTCTCTCTCTTCTCTCTCTCTCTCTCTCTCTCTCTCCTCTCTCTCTCTCTCTCTCTCTCTCTCTCTCTCCTCTCTCTCTCTCTCTCTCTCGTCTTCTCTCTCTCTTCTCTCTCTCTCTCTCTCTCTCCTTCCTCTCTGGAATCAGCTCTCCCAGACACTCGAAATGGTTGGCTTGCCACATGTAAACACCCAGTGCTTTGATCACCCCCCCCCCCCCTCCCACAGCTGCCACCAACAATCTCTCTCTCCCTC
>CM042399.1:14948006-15070362 GCA_023634145.1 Thymallus thymallus | reverse complement strand
ACCGTTGACCCTGCTCTCTCGTGGCTCTCACCCATCACTGCCACTCTGCCGGCCCTGCACAAAAACTGCCATTAAATAGACTCTCCACCACTAGAATGGAGGGGTTGAACAATCAGATGACTGCTTTCAGGACGGAATCAAAAGACCCTAGAATGGAATGGAATGGAATGTGTTGAAATCATCAAGTATCTTTTCAGACTGTTCCAGCGATCTAGCCTCATAAGGCTCGTATAGTGCATTCGGAAAGTATTCAGACCCCTTGACTTTTTCCACATTTTTGTTACGTTACAGCGTTATTATAAAATGGATTCAATTAAAATATTGACTCATCAATCTACACACAATACCCCATAATGACTAAGCAAAATCTGTTATTGTTTTAGAAATGTTGGCAAATGTATTTTTTACTCAGTACTTTGTTGAAGCACCTTTGGCAGTGATTACAGCCTCGAGTCTTCTTGGGTATGACGCTACAAGCTTGCAGGTAAAAACATTTTGTTTAAAAATAAATATTTTATTTACATAAGTTTTCAAACCCTTTGCTATGAGACTCGAAATTGAGCTCAGGTGCATCCTGTTACCATTGATCATCCTTGAAATGTTTCTACAACTTGATTGAAGTCCACCTGTGGTAAATTCATTTGATTGGACCTTACTTGAAAAGGCACACACCTGTCTATATAAGGTCCCACCGTTGACTGTGCATGTCAGAGCAAAAACCAAGCCATTAGGTCAACAAATTGTCCTTAGTGTTCCGAGATAGGATTGTGTCAAGGCACAGATCTGGGGAAGGATCCTAAAAAATGCTTGCAACATTGTAGATTTCCAAGAACACAGTGGCCTCCATCATTCTTAAATGGAAGAAGTTTGGAACCACCAAGACTCTTCTTAGCGCTGGCCGCCCTTCCAGACTGAGCAACCGGTGGAGAAGGGCCGTGGTCAAGGAGGTGACCAAGAACTTGATGGTCACTCTGACAGAGCTCCATGTTTCCTCTGTGGAGATGGGAGAACCTTCCAGAAGGACAACCATCTCTGCAGCACTCCACCAATCAGGCCTTTATGGTAGAGTGGCCAGACGGAAGCCACTGCTCAGTAAAAGGCACATGACAGTCCACTTGGAGTGACCAGATTCTCTGGTCTTATGAAACCAAGATTAAACTCTTTGTACTGAAAGTTAAGCGTCACGTCTGGAGGAAACCTGGCACCATCCCTATGGCGAAGCATGGTGGTGGCAGCATCATGCTGTGGGTATGTTTTTCAGTGGCAGGGACTGGGAGACTAGTCAGGATTGAGGGAAAGATGAACGGAGCAGAGTGCAGAGAGATTCTTGATGAAAACATGCTCCAGAGCGCTCCAGACCTCAGACTGAGGCAAAGGTTCCTCTTCCAAAAGGAAGACAACGCAGGAGTGGCTTCGGGACAAGTGTGTGAATGTCCTTGAGTGGCCCAGCCAGAGCCCAGACTTGAACCCGATCAAACATCTCAGGAGAGACCTAAAAACATCTGTGCAGCGACGCTCCCCATCCAACCTGACAGAGTTTGAGAGGAACTGCAGAGAAGGATAGGAGGCCTCTTTGCATGACATCATGGAAAAATCAAAAGAAATCAGCCAAGACCTCAGAAAAAAATTGTAGACCTCCACAAGTCTGGTTCATCCTTGGGAGCAATTTCCAAACGCCTGAAGGTACCACGTTCATCTGTACAAATAATAGTACGCAAGTATAAACACCATAGGACCACGCAGCCGTCATACCGCTCAGGAAGGAGACGCACTCTGTCTCCTAGTGATGAACGTGCTTTGGTGCGAAAAGTGCAAATCGATCCCAGAACATCAGCAAAGGACCTTGTGAAGATGCTGGAGGAAAGTATCTATATCCACAGTAAAACGAGTCCTATATCGACATAACCTGAAAGGCCGCTCAGCAAGGAAGAAGCCACTGTCCAAAACCGCCATAAAAAAGCCAGACTACGGTTTGAAACTAAACTTGGGGACAAAGATCGTACTTTTTGGAGAAATGTCCCCTGGTCTGATGAAACAAAAATAGAACTATTTGGCCATTATGACCATTGTTATGTTTGGAGGAAAAAGGGGAACGCTTGCAAGGCGAAGAACACCATCCCAACCGTGAAGCATCATGTTGTGGGGGTGCTTTGCTGCAGGAGGGGCTGGTGCACTTCACAAAATAAATGGCATCATGAGGAAGGAAAATTATGTGGATATATTAAAGCAACATCTCATTACATCAGTTAGGAAGTTAAAGCTTGGTCGCAAATGGGTCTTCCAAATGGACAATGACCCCAAGCATATTTCTAAAGTTGTGGCAAAATGGCTTAAGGTCAACAAAGTCAAGGTATTGGAGTGGCCATCACAAAGCCCTGACCTCAATCCTATAGAACATTTGTGGGCAGAACTGGAAAAGTGTGTGCGAGCAAGGAGGACTACAAGCCTGATTGAGTTACACTAGTTCTGTCTGGAGGAATGGGCCAGAATTCACCCAACTTATTGTTTGAAGCTGGTGGAAGGCTACCCGAAACGTTTGACCCAAGATAAACAATTTAAAGGCAATGCTACCAAATACTAATTGAGTGTATGTAAACTTCTGACCCACTGGCAATGTGATGAAAGAAATAAAAGCTGAAATAAATAATTCTCTCTACTATTATTCTGACATTTCACATTCTTAAAATAAAGTGGTTATCCTAACTGACCTAAGACAGGGAATATTTGCTACATCCACAGGTACACCTCCATGTCAGGAATTGTGAAAAACTGAATTTAAATGTATTTGGCTAAGGTGTATGTAAACTTCCGACTTCAACTGTAAATGTGATATTTCCGAAATTTACGAAATTTGGCTAAAAATAATTTTGTATTCTTTTTTAGGCAAATTAATAATTTGATATTTCCCCCACCCTAACTAGATGACACTAGACTAGACTAGACTACACTGGACTAGACTAGACTACACTAGACTACACTAAACTAGACTACACTAGACTACACTAGACTACACTACACTAGACCACACTACACAACACTAGACTAGACTACACAACACTAGACTACACTACACAACACTAGACTACACTACACAACACTAGACTACACTAGACTACACTACACTAGACTACACTAGACTACACTTCACTACACTAGACTGCACTAGACTACACTACACACCACTAGACTACACTACACAACACTAGACTACACTACACTAGACTAGACTACACGACACTACACCAGACTACACTACACTATACTACATTATAGCAGTTAAGCCAGCCAGCCAGTTAGTTGTTCCTACAACAGTCCCTAATAAACATCATCCTTGACCTCAGATGTTAGCTATGTTAGGGCTATACTGGGGTCATGTTGGCTGCCGCAGGCCACGGGTGAGGGCCAACCGGCTGATAGCTTCACTTGATATTGACACCTGGACAAACCAGGATAAATGCTTGTCGATACAGCCATCCCACTATATTGATGAAGCCATTTAGCATCTCATTCCACAGAAATCATTTTCAATCCCCCTGGCTAACTGCACACTGTAGTCTCGCTCACTGCAACCTGCAGCAGTGTGAGGGTGTGTGTGTGTGGTTGTGTGTGTGTATGAATTAATGCGTGTGTGAGACTGAGAGTGTCTGTGCTCTCTCTCTGGTCGGTTAGGTCAGGGGATGGAGGGTCAGAGGTCAACTGAAATTGTATATCAAACCACAGGGGTCACATGACAGGGTCAGCCTGGGGATGGTGGGTGCTGATTGGGTCACGAGATGTGTGGAATCCATTTGTATGACTAACGGCTGTGTGTGTGTGTGTGTGTGCATGCTGAGTTTGTTTACATGCCAACTGTGTGTTTCTACTCTCTATTTCGAGAGGCCACTCCTAGTCTTGTTAGCCATGTTCCTGCCACATTGCTCTGTCTGACGTGTGAACGCCACGGTCACCGAGTTCCTTCACCCCTACTAACAAAGCAGCTAGCTCATTAGCATAATTCCCTGAGTATGCATAGTTAATTGACTTAAGCCACGATTAGTGTTAATCAGGTTGTGTGTCCTGGAACCATGGTCCAATTCTAACCTCATTATTTGATAGCAGCACACGTCCTGTCAGCCCTCGTCAACACATTAATTATTAGGAGGTATCAGGGCTCACGGAGGTCCCAGAATATATTTTTTGCCCATGCAAATATGTTTTTATTTATATCAACGTGCAATAATTGTATAATTTTTTCATAACAATGTATAGTGTACATATTCAGTCATTCACTCATACTATGCAATGCGTTTCTATAGCTTTTTGGACTCCAGACTGTGTATTTTTATACTTTTTCATACTTCCGCACTATGTATCATGTATCATGTATCTGTCTTGTGTATTTCGTTCTGGCATTTTGCACCTGCCCTGTGTTTTTTTCGTAGCTGCTTGACGAAAAATTTCCCCACACACTTATTTACTTGTCTCCATTCATCCACATGGCTGCTGGCTGCGCTTTGCTACGACCGAAAATATCGTGAAGATATTTATTGCCTATTATTTTGTTTTTGTAAGGACCCAAAAAATGGAGGCAATGGGAGAACCTATTTAAGTAAGTGAATACATAAAAAAAAATATAACGAACAATGTAAATATAACGAACGATGTATAAAGAACGATGTATTGTAAGCTAGCTAACTTTACACACTGTTTAGCTCAGTTAATTAAATGTAATCAGTGAGTTAACTGACTTCCTATTAGCTAGCTATCTTGATGTGATCATTATGAATGAAAAACAGATTCTCCAAATGTGTAGATAACAGCCATGGAAGAGGGTGAAATTGCACCTCCAGCTGTCAGTGCAGGGAGAGTGTAGGCACAGTCGGCTGCCTAGGCTAGCTACTGGATAGGGCAGGTCATTATGTGGGAGGAGATTATGAAAATATTCTCTAGTTCCAGTCCTTAGAGGGGAAAACTTTGAGGACAGAGAGATAATAGCAACATCATATTCAGTATAATGAAGCCTGTTTCTTTGTGATGTTTTCTGTCCTCATATACGGAAAGCTGTGAAAGCCTGTCTGCAGATGAGATCCTATATGCCATGGGTTATATGTGTAGGTCTACCTATGTTAACAAATGTTGAATACAAAAATACAGTTAAAACATCACACACAATGTATAAACCTATTACAATTAGAGCAGGTGAACCCTGCTGGAGGTCTGCTGGGTATGCAGGGTTCTGTTTCAGCTTAGCAATAACACACCTGATTCAATTTATCCAATCTAATGAGTTGATAATCAAGTGCTTGGCTGGAATAGAATTCAGCTCACCCAGTAGATCAGTGGAGCAACATTGGCCAGATGAAATGATGCTTTAGTAATAATAGCCTACTTGTTACTACTCAGTTACAGTATCTATTGTTGTTTAGACTAAGATGTCTATTCTTTACATACAAGTGTATTTGTACATTTTGAAAGGATTTAGTGTTGATTCTTTGAAGTGTATAAACTTTTAATTGTTAAACTTATTCAAAATGAACTAGTGTCAATGTTGATGAATCACATGTCCCAATCCTCTAATAAAAAAGGGGAAGGGTTTCTGTCTCTATTGTGTCTGTGTTAGGGCTGACCCCAATTAGTCGACTGGTCGGTTGTTTGGTCGACTGAGATGTCTTTAGTCGAGCATATATACATACACTGGGGGCCAGTAATAGTTTGGAATATTACTCATTCAAGGGTTTTTCTTTATTGCCAAGAGTGTGCAAAGCTGTCATCAAGGCAAAGGGTGGCTATTTGATGCACTTCACAAAATAGAAGGCATCATGAGGAAGGAAAATGATGTGGATATATTAAAGCAACATCTCAAGACATCAGTCAGGAAGTTAAAGCTTGGTCGCAAATGGGTCTTCAAAATGGACATTGACCCGAAGCATACTTCCAAAAGTTGTGGGAAAATGGCTTAAGGACAACAAAGTCAAGGTATTGGAGTATGCAAATACTAATTGAGTGTATGTAAACTTCTGACCCACTGGGAATGTGATGAAAGAAATAAACGCTGAAATAAATAATTCTCTCTACTATTATTCTGACATTTCACATTCATAAAATAAAGTGGTGATCCTAACTGACCTAAGACAGGGAATTTTTACTATGATTAAATGTCAGGAATTGTGAAAAACTGAGTTTAAATGTATTGGGCTAAGGTGTATCTAAACTTCCGACTTTAAATATTTGTGGATATATATATATATATATATATATATATATATATATATATATATATAGCTCTGGAAAAAATTAAGAGACCACTGCAAAATTATAATTTTCTCTGGTTTGACTATTTATAGGTATGTGTTTGGGTAAAATTAATATTTTTGTTTTATTCTATAAACTACTGACAACATTTCTCCCAAATTCCAAATAAAAATATGGGCAGAAAATGACAACTGGTCAAAATAACAAAAAAGAAACAAGCAAATATAAACATAATTCAAGCGCACAGGAAAAAAAAGGTAGATAAGGTAGGTAGCTTTTTTTGATAATTACTTTTAAAATTGTATTTATTTATTATTATTCATGCCTTGGAGAGCTGTGGCTTTCATTTAACAACAAGGAACCAATTTAATAAATTCAATTCACTCACTGCTGGAGCAGTGGGGAGAGGATGGAGAGGACCGTGAGGCGGGGGAGGGAGTGGAGAGAGGCAGGGGAGGGATCCGAGAGGCAGGGGAGGGAGCCGAGAGAGGCGAGGGAGGGATCCGAGAGAGGCGGGGGAGGGATCCGAGAGAGGCGGGGGAGGGATCCGAGAGAGGCGGGGGAAGGGGCACAAGTTTGTCGCTATACCTTTTTACCAATACATTTAGCTGGAGGCATCTAAAAAGTAGCTAATTCCAGCTACAAAGTCTCTAAATTGGCAACACTGCTCACACACTGTTGCGCCTATGGCACATCTGGTGAGCACCTTTGGAGCTCCGCCCAAGCAAGGCATACCAGTCCAACCCATTACACCTGGTTCCGACCCCTCTTTAGCTGATTTCTGCCATGGAACCAGGCTAGGCTGACATTTATACCTGCTCCATCTCTCTCTCTCTCTCTCTCTCTCTCTCTCTCTCGCTGTCTCTCTTTCTATCTCTCTCTCTCTCTCTCTCTCTCTCTCTCTCTCTCTCTCTCTCTCTCTCTCTCTCTCTCTCTCTCTCTCTCTCTCTCTCTCTCTCTCTCCTGTAGCTAGATGGAATGTATGTCTAGACATCAGACACAAAATTGTCCTTGAACTTGGAGAAAAACAGTAGCCAAATTGTCCTTGAACTTGGAGAGAAAGAGTACCCAAATGTGCTTGAACTTGTTTTAGGCCCCAATTATCCAGAAACTCTTCATCTCTGATTACACTGATTAGGTGCAAAGCACAGCATCTGTACTCCATATTCTTACTTGGCTGTTTTCTTACTCACTGTGAATATGAATGAATTGTAACTTTCTTTTCTCTCTCTCTCTCTCTCTCTCTCTCTCTCTCTCTCTCTCTCTCTCTCTCTCTCTCTCTCTCTCTCTCTCTCTCTCTCTCTCTCTCTCTCTCTCTCTCTCTCTCTCATACTCTCTCTCTCTCTCTCTCTGATGTGTGGAGGGTTCAGGAGCAGAGCAGAGCAGAGCAGAGCAGGGCTGGCAGGATAATCAGGGAGGAACACTAATTAAGATGTTACTCTGTCATCAGTCGTCATCTCTGCCTCCATGTCTATCTCACTGTGTCTGTAGGTGTGACTGCATAATGTCACACAGCCTTTGTGCGTGTTTCCCAGCCTGTCTACAGAATCCTCCGGCATTCTTTGTTGCCAACTAATGGCGGCCTGACGTTTCACTCTCCTAATTGTAGGCTTTAATTGCAATAATTATTTACAAGCCTAATTAAAGCAGTCAGTGAGTGCCAGTTCAAGGCATCAGGCTGGCTGGGGTTGGTTCTGTCTGTCAGGGGGAAGAGTGTAAGACAGCAGACAGTGGTGGTGGTGGAGGGGAGGATGTCGTGCTGCTATCATTATTGTTTGTCATCTAATTGTAGGAGGCAGTGGTGCTGTGTATGTGTGTGCGTCTCTCTCTCTCTCTCCCTCTCTCTCTCTCTCTCTCTACCTCTTTTTCTCTATGTGCTCAAAGCCAGTCCTATTCCCCAGCCTGCCCCTCTCTCTCTGTCTCTCTCTGTCTGACTACAGCTACAGTCTGCAATGCATAATGACTCTCTCCTCCTCTGTTGTGAGTGTGGAGAGGACAAAAACAACAACAACAACAACTTCAGTGCTCTTGAAATATCTCCCAGCTCTGTCTTAGTCCTTGCGCACTATGGAGAATGCTATTGTTCTAGAGGATAGAGAGTGGACCGTGTATATCCTGAACTTACGACTTACGGCTAATAAAACCTGAAACTGACTTGAAACTACATTTCTCTCGGCTGGCGAACACTACAGGTGTGTCCGAGCCTTTGGGGGTATGTGTCTACTACAAGGTGTGTGTGCATGCACTGAGCAGACCTTGGGGGTCATTTGGTCTGGTTTGGCAGGCTAGTGGGAGGTCCAGTACTACGGTCCAGCCCGGTGCCCTGCTTGCCTGTGACCGTGGGCTGCTTGGCGCAGGAGGACAAGCTGTCAGACCTGCATCATATGCATCTCACTCCGAGGGTGTCTCAGGGCGAGTTGCAAAAAACACATTTCCAATTCACGCATACGTATTAATACACACTTGTGTGAAGTAGGACAAATATATGCACCCAGCTAATTATTATTATCATATGCTGTGTGTCTGGTCTCCAAATGGTTGTGCTGCTGTGGTAAATACAGAGCGCTGTGAGAGATGATTGTTTTCCTGCTGAACACAGCGGTGGTGACGGCTCTGACCTTATTCTACCCAGAATACAGCGGCGGCTAGAAGCAAGAAACAACAGTCCAGTCCCCCTCGATTATTTGTCTCTCCGTCTCTCTATCTCGTCTGACTTTACTCTCTCCTCGCTTTCTCCCCTCTATCAGAACAGGACTCCGCAGGGAGGACTCATCCCACAATGCCTCTCTCGCCGTCTCTATCTCTCACTCTCTTTCTATCTCTCAACCCCGACAGAGCTGTCAGACAGATCTGTAGTGCTTGATGAACTGAGTCTATATGTTCTGTCCAGTTCAGTGTTGTCATTCAGTCTGAAGTCTCCTCTCTCTTCTCTCCAACCAGACAGGAAATGCAGATGGCTTCTTATGGTGATTTGATAATAATAAGGTAGCGTGTCCCTATAGAGGCCTATTTTTGATTTAACATTTATTTTAACAGGGAGTCAACACTGAGACCGAGGGTCTCATTTTCAGGTGAGCCCTGTGTACACAATACACATCAAAATACAATACACACATTTAAAACTACACATGCATAAATACATGTTAAAATACACAAAAAAATACGTAAAAAAACACAATCATAAACAACAGTTACATTTCTCTGCTAAACTGAGAAACACTCTAAACTGCCTGAGCGGTACCAGAACATCCAATTTTAATGAGCTCTGCAAATTGTTTTAGCAGTGGGGCGCATTAAAACTGAAAGCGGATTTACCTCATTCGGTTGAGACCTGAGGAATATCAAGAGTTAACCAACCCTGTGAACGTGTTATGTAAGTCGTGTTTTTATTGATATGCTAATGTAGTGTTTGTGTAGAGAGTAGAGAGCTGTAGAGTGGCTACAGGCAGTATCCCTCCATTCTGACAGTATCTCCACTAGAACCCCTGGTCGGCAGGGCCACGGAGACGACATGACACGTTATTGGCAGACAGGTGCTGTTTGATAGGATCCAAATCAGTCAGTGTGTGTCTGTGTTTTGTTGTGTGTGTGTGTGTGTGTGTGTGTGTGTGTGTGTGTGTGTGTGTGTGTGTGTGTGTGTGTGTGTGTGTGTGTGTGTGTGTGTGTGTGTGTGTGTGTGTGTGTGTGTGTGTGTGTGTGTGTGTGTGTGGGCGGTTTGAATGGAGAGAAAGCAATGCATTAAAAAAATCCCTACATGTATAATTCTTGTGGCATTCATATATATACACTCTTTAAAAAAAAAAGGTGCTATCTAGAACCTAAAATGGTTCTTCGACTGTCCCCATAGGAGAACCCTTTGAATAACCTTTGTTGGTTCCACGTAGAAACCTTTTGGTTTGAAATAGAACCCTTTCCACAGTGGGTTCTACATTGAACCCAAAATGTTTCTACCTGGAACCAAAAAGGATTTGTGTATGTGACTATGCGTGTGTGTGTGTGTGTGCTCATGCATGTGTGTGCTGTGTCCCTATGCAGCAGTAATACCAATATAATAGCTAGAGCTAGCGCTATAAGGAACAGCCGGAGGCTGGATGATGGAAGTCACTAGAGGGAAGCTCAGTGCTGAGCCGCCCTCATGCAGGGAGAGCTAAGAGAGAACATGCATTCTCACAGTCATCTACGCAGGTACTTATGCATACCCTCACAGATAAAAGATGAATGTGGATCACTGTATATCACATCATATCCGCCATGCAAAATGTAGGACAAATAAAATGAGAAGGAGTATGGCGTAGATAAGGCCAGTGATTTAAAGCAGAGCCAGACAGCCTGGTGAAATATTAGCTCTGCACTTGTAAATGGGATATTTGATAACAGCAGGATCAGAGTGCAGTGAGATATTTGGTCCAGACAAGATCAGAGTAGTGTTATTGATAGGGCCACAGGATGATGGATGTGGTGGAGAGATGTTCAGTTAGAAACCTACTGTGAGGGCTTTGTGGTAGAGAAAGAACATTAGCTACATACTGTGTGGTTTCAGCCTGCTGCAGCAAAGCCTTGTGAGTTGCAGACATCATTTACATTTTAGTGAACTTACAGGAACAATTAAGGTGAGTGCCTTGCCCAAGGGCACAATGGCAGATTTTCATCTAGCCAGCTCAGGGATTTGAACTAGTGACCTTTTGGTTACTGGCCCAACGCGCTTAACCACTAGGCTACCTGCCACCCATCATACATGTAGCCTACTGTACTGTATGTAACCGGCTAAACCAATTCCTCTGAGAGAGAATGTTTATCTTGCGTTTTGCACTCTGCGGTATCTAAAGCTAGTAAACTTGCCCTAGTTAGTATACAGTTCTACTGAGGAAACAGTCCCGAGAGTAGGATGGGAGAGGGAGAGAGAGCGAGGGAGAGAGGGAGGAAGAGGGTTTCATCTCATTATGTTCTCTCCTATAACACCTCATCAAAAAAAGAGACTGGGGGACTCTCTCTCTCTCCTCTCTCTCTCTCTCCTCTCTCTCTCTCTCCTCTCTCCTCTCCTCTCTCTCTCTCTCCTCTCTCTCTCCTCTCCTATCTCTCTCTCGCTCTCTCTCTCTCTCTTAGACAAGGGTTTTTACCACCACACACACATTTTCCTATATTCCCCAGCCTTCCATTGTATAGCACTGAATTATGAGAGAGTCATACACGTGGTTGTATGAAACATACCCAGTAGTTGTACTTCCTAACCTCCTGACAAATGTAGGACCATATTAGAGGCACATATTTCCCTCAGATTTCATAAACCCACAAAGAATTTGAATACAAATGCAATTTTGAGAAACTCCCATATCTACTGGGTGAAATACCATAGTGTGCCAGCACAGCAGCAAAATGTCTGACCTGTTGCCACAAGAAAAGGGCAACCAGTGTAGATAAAACACCATTGTAAGTACAACCCATATTTATGTTTATTTATTTTTATGTTTATAACTATTTGCACACTGTAACACTGTGCATTACCGTAATATGACATTTGACATGTCTATTCCTTTGAAACTTTTGTGAGTGTATTGTTTACTGTTAATTTCTGATGGTTTATTTCACTTTTGTGTATTATCTATTGCACTTGCTTTGGCAATGTAAGCACGTTTCCCAATAAAGCCCTTTGAATTGAATTGAGAGAGAGAACGAGAGAGAGAGAAAGGGAAAGAGAGAGAGAGAGAGGGAAAGAGAGAGACAGGGGGATTGTGGTGGGATCTGAGTAGAGTGTCTCTGTGCCACCTGAGCCTGGATGGTTGTCAATCCCCCTCTAGTACCTCCCCACCCCTCCCTCCCATTCCTCCCTGCCCTCATCCTCACATCCTGCTGCTCTCCGCACCACAGCTTCACACCTCACCCCAGCCCTCCATACACACACACACACACACACACACACACACCCCAACCCAAAGCCCCACAGCCCAGCTAGCCACCGGAGCAGTGGGGTGGGGTGCAGCCAAACCCACCATCTGTATGTACACCACGCACTGAGGAGGAGAGAGAGACACAGAGACAAAGAACAAACAAACACACACATACACACAAAGGCAGACGTGTCAACAAAGACGGTAATATATCTGAAAATAACACTGACACGTACACACACACACACACACACACAGTGACACCCCCCCCCCCTCTGCTACACCAGATTGCTCTTCTCTGTCTAGCTAGTCTGTCTAAATCAATACCCCCCTTGCCGACAGACAACCCTAAGTGTGCCGGGGAGGCTCCCTCACACACACGCACACACACACACACACACACACACACACACACCCTCCCACTCCATCACAAGCCTGTTGATGGGAGGCTGTGTTATTAACTCTTCACATGCTGACTGGAGCATGGCACTCATTACTGGTTACAGTGTCAGAGGCAGATGCAGGGCCCACGGAGACAGACAGACAGACAGACAGACAGACAGACAGACAGACAGACAGACAGACAGACAGACAGACAGACAGACAGACAGACAGACAGACAGACAGACAGACAGACAGACAGACAGACATGGGCATCAAGGAGGAAGAGCAGACATCTTCTGTATCTTTATTCAGTTCCTTCCCACAAACCTGTTAAGATCAATCATTCTCTCCCTAGCTCCATATAGTAGAATGATCTGTCTTCAAACTACTCCCATTCCTCGATACTCTCCATGCTCAACTCTACTCCTGGAGGCGGGATACATCAAGCATGGTTCTCTAACTGCTTTAACCTTTAGAGAAGTAGAGACGAGACTCCTTGTTCCAACCCCATCATTCATAACCACTTTGAATGACCAGAACTGACTACAGCGGTCACATACAACAGTGTGGTGGGGTCAGTTCTGCCTCTCTCTGTCTGTGTGCTGGATGGAGAGGTAGTGAATAAATGACTGAGAGGAGAGGCGCCAGGTAGCAATCAGCCGCAGTGTGACAGCGGCCACCATACCTCCATTACAACACAACTTCCCACAGTGCTTTGCTGCTTGAGTCGCTGTCTGCTGCGAGAACAAGAGAGGGGGCGGAAGAGATGCCGAGAGTCACAGTGAGAGGGTCGGGATGTGGATGCACCCACACCGCATGCATACACACATACACACCCTGCTCTGTTGTAACACCTCCTAAATGTCAGCATGGCTCTATAATCTTAGAGGGAGGCCTGAGGGGGCTGGACGCTCAGTGTGGCCTAGCAGAGTGCCATGTATGTAATTCTCTCCTCTTACTGTAGCCCGCTGACTGAATTACAGAACAAAGAAACTAGTGGAGAGCCCACACTGGGGACGGTATGCCATAGAGAGACCAGGAGGGGAGATTACATTTACACTATGGTTCAAAAGTTTGGGGTCACTTAGAAATGTCCTTGTTTTTGAAAGAAAGCAATGTTTTGTCCATTAAAATTACATCAAATTGATCAGAAATACAGTGTAGACATAGTTAATATTGTAGCTGGAAACGGCAGATTTTTTATGGAATATCAACATAGGCGTACAGAGGCCCATTATCAGCAACTCCGCCTTCTTTAGACTTGTGTAGAGGCGACTCCGGGATGCTGGCCTTCTAGGCAGAGTTGCAAAGAAAAAGCCATATCTTCCTCTGTCCAGTGTCTGTGTTCTTTTTCCCATCTTAATATTTTATTTTTATTGGCCAGTCTGAGATATGGCTTTTTCTTTGCAACTCTGCCTAGAAGTCCAGCATCACGGAGTCGTCTCTTCACTGTTGACGTTGAGACTGGTGTTTTGCGGGTACTATTTAATGAAGCTGCCAGTTGAGGACTTGTGAGGCGTCTGTTTCTTAAACTAGACACGCTAATGTACTTGTCCCCTTGCTCAGTTGTGCACCAGGGCCTCCTCTTTCTATTCTGTCTAGAGCCAGTTTGCGCTGTTGTGGGAAAGGAGTAGTTGTACGAGATCTTCAGTTTCTTGGCAATTTCTCGCATGGAATACCCTTCATTTCTCAGAACAAGAATAGACTGACAAGTTTCAGAAGAAAGTTCTTTGTTTCTGGCCATTTTGAGCCTGTAATCGAACCCACAAATGCTGATGCTCCAGATACTCAACTAGTCTAAAGAAGGCCAGTTTTATTGCTCATTTAATCATCACAACAGTTTTCAGCTGTGCTAACATAATTGCAAAAGGGTTTTTTAATTATCAATTAGCCTCTTAAAATGATAAACTTGGATTAGCTAACACAACGTGCCATTGGAACACAGGAGCGATGATTGCTGATAATGGGCCTCTGTACGCCTATGTAGATATTCCATAAAAAATCTGCCGTTTCCAGCGACAATAGTCATTTACAACATTAACAATGTCTACACTGTATTTCTGATCAATTTTGTTATTTTAATGGACAAAAAGTTAGCTTTTCTTTCAAAAACAAGGACATTTCTAAGTGACCTCAAACTTTTGAACGGAAGAGTACATAAATATTCAGACCCTTTATTCAGTACTTTGTTGAAGAACCTTTGGCAGCGATTACAGCCTTGAGTCTTCTTGGGTATGACGCTACACGCTTGGCACACCTGTATTTGTCGAGTTTCTCCCATTCTTCTCTGCAGATCCTCTCAATCTCTATCAGGTTGGACGGGGAGCATCGCTGCACAGCTATTTTCAGGTCTCTTCAGAGATGTTTGTTTGGGGTCAAGTCCGGGCTCTGGCTGGGCCACTCAAGGACATTCAGAGACTTGTCTAGGAGGAGTCTTGGTGGTTCCGTTAAAGTTCCATTTCAATTCTTCCATTTAAGAATGATGGAGGCTCCTGTGTTCTTGGGGACCTTCAATGCTGCAGAATCCTGTCTCGGAGCTCTACGGACAATTCCTTCGACCTCATGGCTTGGTTTTTGCGCCGACATTAACTGTCAACTGTGGGACCTTATATAGACAGGTGTGTGCCTTTCCAATCATGTCCAATTTATTGAATTTACTACAGTTGGACTCCAATCTAGTTGTAGAAACATCTCAAGGATGGTCAATGGAAACAGGATGCACCTGAGCTCAATGTTGAGTCTCATAGCAAAGGGTCTGAATACTTAAGTAAATAAGGTATTTCTTTTTTTTTGTTTTTACCGGTTCCAACCCTTGTGTTGCATTATTTAGAAACCCATTAATGCGTGAGTAAATTAATGTGTTTTTACATCAGCGTTTTTCAGTGTGTAGCGTTATGATGAGACAGGAGAGGTAGAGAGAGAGGTTGTGAGAGGACTGGATGTGCAGTTGTGCACACAAAACAATTGTTTTTGGTGAGCATACATGTCTGTTTTTCTCTGCTTTGTCTCCACGGGGGGTCTGTTTCAGTAGTGGGGTTGTCAGAGAGGTTAGTAGTTGGGTCTTGCTACACAGCGGTCTTCACCATGCTCTCTGACACAGATGGAACTTCCCTCTCCAGCTCACCTCTCTCCCTTTCCTGTAAACAATAGATATGATATTCCTTCTCTTTTAGCCAGGTAAGGACTGATAGTCTTTTCTTATTATCTGCTAAGACATTATAATTATATCTGACTATACTTATTTCACCAATTACCAATTCTATTTATCATCATATACAGCGGGTGAAATAAGTATTGAACACGTCACCATTTTTCTCAGTAAATATATTTCCAAAGGTGCTATTGACATGAAAGTTTCACCAGATGTTGGTAACAACTCAAGTAATCCATACATACAAAGAAACCAAAACAAATAAGTTCAGAAATTAAGTTATGTGTAATAATGTGAAATGACACAGGGAAAAAGTATTGAACACAAAGGGAGGTTCAAAAAGGCATGGAAAGCCAAGACAACAGCTGAAAACGATCAGTAATTAAAAAGCAATCTAGCCCCGTCAGTGCAAATTAATATCAGCTGGTTCAGTCCCAACTGATGGCCTACAAAAAGGTCTCATTGCCAAGGTGTCACACAAGACATATCTCATGATGGGTAAAAGCAAAGAGCTGTCTCAAGACATTCGCAACCTAATTGTTGCAAAACATAATGATGGCATTGGTTATATGCGCATTTCTAAGCTTCTGAATGTTCCAGTGAGCACTGTTGGGGCCATAATACAGAAGTGGAAAGACAATAATTTCACCATAACTTTGCCTCGACCAGGTGCTCCTCGTAAATTTGCCCATTCATCCTTCCTTCAATTATGTGAAGTTTGCCAGTACCATTTGCTGAAAAGCAGCCCCACACCATGATGTTCCCACCTCCAAACTTCACTGTTGGTATGGTGTTTTTAGGGTGATGTGAAGTGCCATTTCTCCTCCAAACATGGTGTGTATTATGACATCCAAACAGTTCAATTTTCCTCTCATCTGACCACACTATATTCTCCCAGTATTTCACTAGCTTTTCCAAATGTTGTGCAGCAAACTTTAAAAAGGGGTTCAACATGCTTTTTTTTCAGCAATGGAGTCTTGCGCGGTGAGCGTGCATACAGGCCATGGCGGTGGAGTGCATTACTTAATGTTTTCTTTGAGACAACAGTACCTGCTAATTGCAAGTCTTTTTGAAGCTCTCCACAAGTGGTCCTTGGCTCTTGGACAACTCTTCTGATTATTCTTTTCACTCCTCTGTCAGAAATCTTGCGAGGAGCACCTGGTCGAGGCAAATTTTTGGTGAAATGATTGTCTTTCCACTTCCGTATTATCGCCCCAACAGTGCTCACTGGAACATTCAGAAGCTTAGAAATGCACCTATAACCAATGCCATCATTATGTTTTGCAACAATTAGGTTGCGAATGTCTTGAGACAGCTCTTTGCTTTTACCCATCATGAGATATGTCTTGTGTGACACCTTGGCAATGAGACCTTTTTGTAGGCCATCAGTTGGGACTGAACCAGCTGATATTAATTTGCACTGACAGGGGGCTAGATTGCTTTTTAATTACTGATCGTTTTCAGCTGTTGTCTTGGCTTTCCATGCCTTTTTGAACCTCCCTTTCTTCATGTGTTCAATACTTTTTCCCTGTGTCATTTCACATTATTACACATAACTTAATTTCTGAACTTATTTGTTTTGGTTTCTTTGTATGTATGGATTACTTGGGTTGTTACCAACATCTGGTGAAACTTTCATGTCAATAGCACCTTTGGAAATATATTTACTGAGAAAAATGGTGACATGTTCAATACTTATTTCACCCGCTGTATGTTTGTAAACTTACTATTAAAAAGTACCATAATGATTGAGTGTACATATGCCATGATATATGCATTTTAAACCTCCAACTGTTCTCCACTATTCCACCCGCTAAAACCTCCCCCCATCCCAAGTTGGGTTGTCGTCCCAGTGACCGGCAGAACACCCCCGTCCCCCCGGATCCCAGGGCCCCCAAGAGACCGGGACCCATCCTTCAAAAAGAGTACGCAGTGCCACCTACAGAACAGAGTACCTTGGTTATGTAAACTCATAATGATCATTATTCAGACCGACTGGGTTCAAACGCCGGTCATCAGATGCCACACGGCAGGCCTCCCCTCTCCCCTCCTCTCCTAACCTCTCCTCTTTCCTGTCTGTCAGTCTGTTGGCTCTTTCTGATGCCAGAGACATCCACAGTAAGAAGAATGGAGGATGGGCAGCATGGGGCTTTAGCACTGTCTATCTGGGGTCAGGGGTGGCAAGCTGGGGCTGGCACGATCTGTGGCAGGGCTCTCCAACCCTGTTCCTGGAGAGCTACCGTCCTGTAGGATTTTGCTCCAACCCTAATCTAGCTCACCTGATTCTAATAATTAGCTAGTTGATAAGCTGAATCAGGTGAGTTACAACAGGAACAGGGTTGGAGAGCCCTAGTCTGGGGTAAAAGGGCTGGCAGAGTGGCATGCTGACTGACTCCTCAGAAGGGATAGTGGGTAGTTGGAGCCCATTGGCTCTGCTTGGCCGGGCAGCGATGGCGGTGCTGTGCCCGCTGTGGCCTACTTTCACCCTGTTATGATGTCACAGGGCCGTGTGTGACAGGAGGCACAAGCTTCTCTTCTCTCCTCCTCGCTATTTGTGTGTATTTATTTTTCTCTGAATTGGCAGAGCTGCTCTGTCAGAGCGTATACTGATTAGTTAGTGTGTGTTTGTGTGTGTCTGTGTTTGTGTGTGTGTGTGTGTGTGTGTGTGTGTGTGTGTGTGTGTGTGTGTGACCGTGCGCTCTTGTGCATGCTCCCCTGTGTGTCTGTGTTTATATCCGTGCACTTGTGTGTGTGTGTTTGTGTGTGTGTGTGTGTGTGTGTGTGTGTGTGTGTGTGTGTGTGTGTGTGTGTGTGTGTGTGTGTGTGTGTGTGTGTGTGTGTGTGTGTGTGTGTTTACATGTGTACGTACGCTTGTGCTTCTGTGAACCCACTGGTCTTTTTATAGCCATCTTGACTAGGCCTTGTGGCACGGTAGTGTCTAAATCAGGGGTGTCAAACATACGGCCCACAAGGGGTCCAATCCGGCCTATGGGTGGGGGGGTGGATGAACTCAATATACTTGAAATGACTAAAACCAAATCAAAACTGTATAGAAATTATAATGGACCTATATTCATACAGTTTCCGATAATAATCACTAGACAGTCAGGAAGCATCGAAAATGCTAAAAACAATGGATAGAGGACCATTTTCTGTACATTTTGACAGCAAGGAAATATATCCAAATGTATATATAACCAAGGAAATATAACCAAATGTATATATAACCAAGGAAATATAACCAAATGTATATATAACCAAGGAAATATAACCAAATGTATATATAACCAATGAAAAATGAGATCGACACCCCTGGTCTAGATGGTTCAATTGAACCAAATCTGCGGCCTCAGCCCAACTCCATTAACCAACACAACTAACATCTCTATGGAGACCAGGAGCTTCTGCTTCTCTATGTCATCAGAGAGGAGAGGAGAGGGGAGGGGAGGGGAGGAGGAGGGGAGGGGAGGGGAGGGGAGAGGAGAGGAGAGGAGAGGAGAGGAGAGGAGAGGAGAGGAGAGGAGAGGAGAGGAGAGGAGAGGAGAGGAGAGGGGAGGGAGGGGAGGGGAGGGGAGGGAGGGGAGAGGAGAGGAGAGGAGAGGAGAGGAGAGGAGAGGAGGAGGAGAGGAGAGGAGAGGAGAGGAGAGGAGAGGAGAGGAGGAGGGGAGGGGAGGGGAGGAGAGGGGAGGGGAGGGGAGGGGAGGGGAGGGGAGGGGAGAGGAGAGGTGCGGAGAGGAGAGGAGGGGAGAGGAGAGGAGGGGAGGGGAGAGGAGAGGAGGAGAGGAGAGGAGAGGAGAGGAGAGGAGAGGAGAGGAGAGGAGAGGAGAGGAGAGGGGAGGGGAGGGGAGGGGAGGGGAGGGAGGGGAGGGGAGAGGAGAGGAGAGGAGAGGAGAGGAGAGGAGAGGAGAGAGAGGAGAGGACGAGGGGAGGGGAGGGAGGGGAGGGGAGGGGGAGGGGAGGGGAGAGGAGAGGAGAGGAGAGGAGAGGAGAGGAGAGGGGAGGGGAGGGGAGGGGAGGGGAGGGGAGGGGAGGGGAGAGGAGAGGAGAGGAGAGGAGAGGAGAGGAGAGGAGAGGAGAGGGGAGGGGAGGGGAGGGGAGAGGAGAGGTGCGGAGAGGAGAGGAGGGGAGAGGAGAGGAGAGGAGGGGAGAGGAGAGGATGGGAGGGGGGGGTCTACAGTTATGTCTCCTCACCACACTCTGTAGAGAACTCTTCACTTCCAACAGACCTACAGCTGTCCCTAATCTGATATTCAATAGTCTACAAAAAAACTTACAGTACACAGAAAATACATCCTACATCCTACTAATGCATAGAGGATGTAGACATATATAGTACCTCTGACATGCCGTATGTAGACATGCATGTGTAGCATCTTTGACATATTTGCCAAAGGGCATGTCAACTAAGACCCTATGCAGAGTCCGATGGAGTGGTTGTTATTCTCTAGACTAGATGTGTGCCTGCAGCTCTCCAATCCCAACCATAGATCAGGTCCCCAAAACCCCCCATGATAGACCCACTCCACAATCAAGCTCTCTGTGATTGGTCTCTCTCTCTTTCTCTCTCTCTGTCTCCTGGTCTGATTGTCTCTAGCATACTTCCTCTCTTTACTTCTGAGAAGGAGAGGATTATGGTAGAGAGAGAGAGAGACGGGGACTAGGGGTTAGAGGCTGTATATCGTATATGGTCCCTGTGGTGACCTTAGAGCTGAGAGAGTGGTCAGTGTGGTGAATGTCAAAAGGGGAGAGTGGATTTGTGTGTGTGTCAGATGGGGGTGTGTATGTGTGTGTGTGTCAGATGGGGGTGTGTATGTGTGAGTGTGTGTCAGATGGGGGTGTGTATGTGTGTGTGTGTCAGATGGGGGTGTGTGTGTGTCAGATGGGGGTGTGTATGTGTGTGTGTGTGTGTCAGATGGGGGTGTTTATGTGTGTGTGTGTCAGATGGGGGGTGTGTGTGTGTGTGAGTGGCGGGGTGTAGTAGAAGTGGCCCCTGGCCTTGTGGAGTGCCTCAGTGGGTTTAGCAGACCAGACTACAGAGGGGAACAGGCAGGGTTAAGGCTGGTGGATGGGGAGTTGGGATATACAGGGGGTCAGTCACCCACTCACACTTATCCAGCCATGGACTTGTCAATAGGGGATTGTTTCCCCTTTTAGAATTGTTCTTCCTTTGTCGCTTCCTCATTTCCTTTCTCTCCTCTCTCTCTTCCCCCTCCCTCTTTCTCTCTCACTCACTCTCTCTCTCTCTCTCTCTCACTCTCACTCTCTCCCGCTCTCTCTTTCTGAAAGGGAAGTGTGTGGATGGTGGATGATCGATGTGTCTCATTCCAGTGACGTTGTGGGCTGGCAGCTCTCATAAAACATGGATGGGGGTTGGGGGTGTGTAAGTGAGGGGGGGGGTGTAGGGGTGTAGGTGGCAGGCTGTCCCAGAGGTGCCAGCTGTTTACCACTCGGGGGAGGGGGGGGAGGGGGCAGAACCAGGCCTGTTGCCTTGGTAACGGCTGTTGGAATTGCTTCCTCTCTGCGCTCATGGCGACAGCAACGGTGGGTTTCTGAGTACTGGAACACATCTGGCTCCACACACATTTTCTATCCTCTTTTCCCCTCTCTCCTCTCCTTCCATCCATCATAGAGGTGCAGTGTGCATGGCCGGGTCTCAGGACAGCGTGGCCAATAGAGGGTTAGAATGAAATGACAATCACTCATGTACGTTCAGAATGACCGTTTATCACTCATGTACAGAACCAGCTTAGAGGAATGCTCCTGCTTTTTAATGCTCATATATTGTAATTCTCTGCTGTGTGCTGGGCCAAAGAGCAGTAGCCTCTTTCCTGTGTGTGTATGTGTGTGTGCGTTTACGCGTCAGGGTTTCCTTTACGAAAATGTGTCGCGGGACATTTGACCAGCAGCTATTTAATTTATCGGACATTTGAGAAATTTACCGGACTGATATGCATTGGGTGCAGATTAGAGCACTTTGAAAATGTTACAATAACTATTTACTTCAACGTTTCCTCAGCCAACAAGACGAGTAACGAACAGAAAAATCACACTCCTATGTCAGTTCACTATTGTAGAAAAGTTCACCTATTCTATTGGTCAGCTCGTCAAGAAAGAAATTGTGGGACAATAAATCCCAAATTCATACAACCAGTAGACTTAGGCTACATACATACATTTTTTTGTTGATGCAACAGATCAGAACGTTTAGCTTAAAATGTTGATAAACTATTATTTCTTCCATAATGCAATTGTCAAAAGCGCACCGTACATGCTAGCAGTTTCATGTGGCAGAGGTGAAAAAATATGTTAGATATTTAGAGAGAGGGCAGATCTAATATGCAACAACTAGCATGGGTTATATGACAAGGATTGTGCCTTTGGCTACTGGATATTACAATAAAGTTGATATAAAATATTTGCCTCCAAGGATATTATCTGATTTTGGCTAGGCTACTTTGAAGCAAGGTAAGACATGCCTCATAATATGTAGTAAAACGTTCAGGTTTCAAACAATTAAGTATGTGTTTTCAAAATGAATACTGCCTCCAGCTCATTGCAAAGTGGTGTGTAGTGCGCTGAAGAAGCCTGCCATACGTTGCCTATGCTTTTGATGTTTGAGATGCTGTAGCAAGCAGCTCTCATGCTGTCTGACAGATTCTCCGCTCAAAGGCTCTCTATCTGTATGCTGTAGCATGTGATAAATACGGTACATAATGAATATACTGTACACATGCAGCAATTTAATTCCACTCAATTATGCAAATGAACCGATTAGCATGACCAGTCAAATGTATTTACATCGACTGGTATTTCCATCAATGAATAGGCTAAAAAGCATTATTTCGCTATGGGAATTTTTATTTTTCTCCCGGACAATTGACCAGCGTGCAGTTACTCTGAGCCTACACATCAGTCTTTCTCTGACGGTACTGATGATCTGTCCCTATGTGCTCTCTTTTCATATCTCCATCTCTCTTTCCTTCTCTCTCTATTTCTCTTTCTCTATCTACCAACAACTGTATTGCTGGGGGATTTGAAGGACCACAGTCAGTCAATAGGAAATATCATTGTGCTCTTGAGTAAGATGTTTATTTTTTAAATGTAATCAGAAATGTTACAGATTGGGAGGTTCAAGTCCCTAGTGAGACACCAAGGAGAGAATGGAGGGATGTATTGTGAGAGAAAATGGTAGAATTATGATTTATTGGGAAAGATGTGTTGATCTGTGTCTGTCTGAAGGGTGGAATTGATGAGTGTTGGAATAATGATATACACAAATGTGCAGTGTAAATGTTTGAGGTCCTCCAATCAGGGGTGAGGGTGGAGATGGGATTATTGAGGTCCTCCAATCAGGGGGGAGGTTAGGGATGTGATTATTGAGGTGCTCCAATCAGGGGTGAGGGTGGGGATGGGACTATTGTATGTTTTGCTTTCCGTTATTTATGTTTTGTGATTTGACTTCATACTGTCAGTAATGTGTGTGTGCTGGTCCTGGTAGTTATGGGTAGTTTCATGCTGTGAGCGGTGTGTGTGTGCTGGTCCTGGTAGTTATGGGTAGTTTCATGCTGTGAGCCGTGTGTGTGCTGGTCCTGGTAGTTATGGGTAGTTTCATGCTGTGAGCCGTGTGAATGCTGGTCCTGGTAGTTATGGGTAGTTTCATGCTGTGAGCCGTGTGTGTGCTGGTCCTGGTAGTTATGGGTGCGCTCGCTTCCATGCCTGCCCGGTTTTTCCCGCCCTTGGAAAATCCCTTTGGGCCGGGGGCGGGGCCTTGCCTTGCCGACGTCTAGGGGTGGGTAAGGGGGCGAGCGCACCCTCTGACCAGAGCACCTACTTGAAATGCATTCCAGGCGACTACCTCATGAAGCTGATTGAGAGAATGCCAAGAGTGTGCAAAGCTGTCATCAAGGCAAAGGGTTTCTACTTTGAAGAATCTCAAATATAAAATATATTTTGATTTGTATAACACGTTTTTGGTTACTACATGACTCCATATGTGTTATTTCATAGTTTTGATGTCTTCACTATTATTCTACAATGTAGAAAATAGTAAAAATAAAGAAAAACCCTTGAATAAGTAGGTGTGTCCAAACTTTTGACTGGTAGTGTATATAAACATTTAAACATTTAAAGAAAAAAAAACATCCATATATATGCATCCTGTAGCCAGCGAATCTAAACAACGTTAAGGTGACCCCAACAGCATGGATGTAAACCTCCACTTTTAACATGTATAGGTGTGAAGAAAATAACCTAACGCTTCATTTGAAGGGTACCTGCATTAAGAGCTCATAAAACATTCATAACCCATACAAAATACATTCATAGTCGTATAAGTGTGAGTGACAGTTGTGCGTTGCTGCCTGTGTGTGTTTGGGCTGTAACCTTCCCCTTCGTTCTAATTACCTGGCCACCTGCCGGTTCCTCTCATGGAGCTTGGATTACATTAGCATTCACTTAGAAGAATGATACGATTCATTTATCATATAACGCTACCCATTGTTGCTTATTGTAATGTGCCAACGGCTTCGCCTTTCAGAGTTGTTGTGTGGGGAAACAGGAGAAAAACAACATTGAAGGAATATTAGATCAAATACCATACAGTAATATTACATTTCTTTGTCTTTCTTCAAAAGATATACACTGGGGGTAGTGAGTACACACACAACACACAACACACAACACACACACACACACACACACACAAAACACACCACACACACACACACACACACACACACACACACACACACACACACACACACACACACACACACAGTCCCTCTGCTGTCCTTTCCTCTGGGTGGGAGAACAGGCCTCATTGTGCTGTCTGTCCTGCTGTGTTGAGTGACTGCAGCGTGTGCTTAACTGGCCAACAGCTGCTCTGCTCTGCCTCCTCTCTCCACCCCTCTCTCCAACTCTGTGCCCTCCCTCCATCCCTCCCTCCTCCTCTCTCCACCCCTCCCTCCAACTCTCTGCCCTCCCTCCCTCCCTCCTCCCCTCCCCTCCCCTCCCCTCCACCCCTCCCTCCAACTCTCTGCCCTCCCTCCCTCCTCCTCGCTACACCCCTCACTCCCTCCAACTCTCTGCCCTCCCTCCAACTCTCTGCCCTCCCTCCCTCCTCCTCTCTACACCCCTGCAACTCCTGTCGTGTTCACCTTCACTGTACAGACCCACACTGGACAACAAATCAATGTTCTCTCTCTTTCTCTCTGTCTAAATAGCTCTATTTATGTCTGCCTTTGTTTCTCTCTTTGTATGTTTTAGTATACTCTCTTACACTGCTTTGTCTGGTAACATCATTCCATTAACAGGGCCTCACTCCCCCCTGGCCGGACAGCTGTCTCCACATTGTAACTTTTTACGGCCTAGAAATGGATCCGCCTCAGTCAGTGACAGTATAGAGTTTTGTGGGAAGAAAACTATTTTGATAGATGATACTGACACACATGATACAGTTGGATCTGTGTGTTACTGTAATCCCAGAGAATGACTTATTAGAACAATAATAATTTATCTCTTTGGGTCTCTGTGTGTACTTCCTCATCCTTCTCCTCTACTTCCTCATCCTTCTCTACTTCCTCCTCCTTCTCTTCTACTTCCTCCTTCTTCTTTTCTACTTCCTCCTTCTTCTCTTCTACTTCCTCCTCCTTCTCCTCTACTTCCTCATCCTTCTCCTCTACTTCCTCTCCTTGTCCTCTACTTCCTCATCCTTCTCCTCTACTTCCTCATCCTTCTCCTCTACTTCCTCCTCCTTCTCTTCTACTTCCTCCTTCTTCTCCTCTACTTCCTCCTTCTTCTCCTCAACTTCCTCCTCCTTCTCCTCTACTTCCTCCTCCTTCTCTTCTACTTCCTCCTTCTTCTCCTCTACTTCCTCCTCCTTCTCCTCTACTTCCTCCTTCTTCTCCTCTACTTCCTCCTCCTTCTCCTCTTCTTCCTCCTCCTTCTCCTCCACTCCTCTTCTCTTTGGTGTAATTGTATGTGTGTGTGTGTGTGTGTGTGTGTGTGCGTGCGTGCGTGCGTGCTTTCGTGCGTGCTTTCGTGCGTGCGTGCGAGTGCATGCGTGCTTGTGAGTGCGTATGTATGTGTGTGTGTGTGTGTGTGTTTGTATTAGTGGTCAGACTGTGCTGTGCTGTGCTGTGTGGGCGGTGGTGTTACTGATGTGTCCAGCCTCCTGTGCTGTGTGAAACTCATTACAGCCTGCCACCTGTTTGTCATGGAGCACTGGAGACAGGAGGCAGGGGACTGACAGGGTTCATTTAACCCCACCACACACACCCACACGTCCTACCCATCTGAGCTCCCCTGTGTGTGTGTGTGTGTGTGTGTCTCTATGGGGGGTTAATGTAACAGGAGTGAGTGTGGAGACCCCTTCACACAGTACAGCCACTATTGACGCCCCAACTTACGTGTCAATGGCTCCCTTTGTGTGCTGGGGCCCTCACTACAGAGCTAGGGGACAGGTGGGTAGCTATAGGGGCCCAGCCCCTGAATCCTAACCCAGTCCCAGCCTCTAACCCATCCCAGGGTGATAAAGCCATATACGAGGGCTGTGTTTGGGGAACACAGAGGCCTCTTAAAAGCACCAAATGGGGTGTTACTCTGCCCCTCCCTCCCAGTGGGCTTCCAGTCTCACACCGGCCATCGATCTGAACAGAAAGACAGAATGAGACAGGGCTGAATAGAGAGAGGTTGGCCTTGTCTGTCAGAGAGCGTTCATCTGCTATGTTTGATGCTTGGAAATAGAAGATACTGTAGGTGTAAAGATACTGTTGGAAGGATAATGGGTGCAGCCATGATGGGAGTGTTGTTTACTTACCCTAGTTGTAAAGCTGACAGCATTCTCTCTATCTGTGTCCATCTGTTGTGTGGAGATATGCTCTACAGTATGTGGTCTTTGTGCACTGTGTATAGAAGGCTCCCCAGGCGCCAGGGGAGTTTCAGGTGTGAGTGAACCTGGAGCTGTCCTCTGGGCCTGAGGTAAACAGACAGATATACAGGCCTCCCAGCTGGCAGACTGGAGCACTGAAAGGCAGAGAGATAGATACCATGTGGTAGTAGCCTCAGAAAGGTAGAGGGAGGGACATGTGGCAGTAGAGCTAGCTAGCCTCAGCCTGTGGACCACACTGGAGGGATGTGACACTGTGAGGCACTTCTGTGGCACAGATCTGTGCTTTTCACCACCTGGACCAGGGCTGTCGTTACAGCAGACTGTGTGTAGATGTAGATGTAAATACAAAGACCGATTGGTGGGTGAAAAGTTAGTTTACTTTGCTCTCTAATCTTCTCATGCAAATACTGAAGTAGCGATATGGAGCCAGTAGCCTCGTAATGTGAGGTTTCCATTTCCATATGCGTTCACTGCTGTGTGCAGCGTGTGAATGAGAGCGTGTGCTTAGATGTTATGGTGGGAGTTTTGATTCCCAAAGCCAGTAATTAGAACGCATTAGTAAAGCAGGTCTAGCTAAGTGACTTGGTGATTGGCGTTTAGTGGTGGAGCCATACCATGGTGGAACACCCATGGCACTTTACAGAGATGGGAGAGAGCACGGTCACACCTATTGACCTGCCTGGGCCGCGGCTCCAATGAATGCCATTACCAAACACACCAAGACATGGCCAGACATGGTAATGTAGCAATTTAAGTCAAGTGGTCAGGCTTGGAGAGGGAGGTCAGCTGAGTTTGACCCCTTGTGGGAGTGTGTTCGTGGTTTACAGTTGAGTGATTCATGTTTCGAGAATTGCAGCTGCTTTTCATGATACATTATATTTTTTTAGCAGCATCCAGGGATGTATTGGTAGAAAAAACAGCAACATAAAGGCAATTTAATTTCATGTTCTTCTTAGCAGCGGAGTTACATGCAGCTATTTAGGCAAACAGTTGTTATATCATATCACGTGCAATATTGTAAGTAATTCTTGGACTGAACTTACGAAGTCATTCACTCAGGACTGCATATTAGTATCCTGTCAGTTGTATCTTTTTTCATTGCTTTTAGTATATTTAATGTGCAATACGTGCATTTATCTGTAATTAAACCCTGCACTAAGGACTGTATTTTAAGGGAATTATTATTATTAACCTAATTTATATCATATGCACATTTAGCTATTTAGGTATTTTTTTCCTGTCATTTACCTGTACAGTTAATGTAACCATGCAAATATTCACTTACCTGTACTTTTAACTGTATGTTTACCTGTACAGTTAATTTAACCATGCAAATATTTACTTACCTGTTAATTTAACTAGACTGTATATTAAGTAACCTATTATTACCCTCACTTATATCATACACACATTTAGCTATTTAAGTATTTCTCTGCCATCGACCTGTATAGTATAGTTAACCATGCACCATCCACCAATGTATAGTGTACATATTCAGCCATTCACCCATACTATGCAATGCCTTTTTATAGCTTTTTGCACTCCAGACTTCTTGTATTGTTATACTTTTTCATACTGCCGCACTATCATGTATCGTGTATCTGTCTTTTGTGTATTTCGTTCTGGCGTTTTGCACCTGCCCTGTGTTTTTTCGTAGCTGCTTGACAAATAAATTCTATCTATCTATCTATCTATCTATCTATCTATCTATCTATCTATCTATCTATCTATCTATCTATCTATCTATCTATCTATCTATCTATCTATCTATCTATCTATCTATCTATCTATCTATCTATCTATCTATCTATCTATCTATCTATCTACAGTTGAAGTCGGAAGTTTACATACACTTAGGTCGAAGTCATTAAAATTCATTTTTCAAACACTCCACAGATTTCATGTTAACAAACTAGTTTTGGCAAGTTGGTAAGTTGCATGACACAAGTAATTCTTCCAACAAGTCTGTCTGTCTGTCTGTCTGTCTGTCTGTCTGTCTGTCTGTCTGTCTGTCTGTCTTTTTACTAGGATTAAATGTCAGGAATTGTGAAAAACTGAGTTTAAATGTATTTGGCTAAGCTGTATGTTAACTTCCAGCTTCAACTGTATCTATCCATCTATCCATCTACAGTTGAAGTCGGAAGTTTACATACACTTAGGTCGAAGTCATAAAAACTAATTTATCATCCACTCCACAGATTTCATGTTAACAAACTATAGTTTTGGCAAGTTGGTTAGGACATCTACTTTGTGCATGACACAAGTAATTCTTCCAACAAATCTGTCTGTCTGTCTGTCTGTCTGTGTCTGTCTGTCTGTCTGTCTGTCGGTCTCTGTCGACAAATGATGTAAGGAATAATAGTGTGCCGGGAGAAGCAAAATAGCAGTGTTTGGTTAAAATGCAGATTGTTTTTTTGCCCCAATGAAAAACTAAAGTGGGAGTTACATGCAGCTATTTATCATGCAGTTAGCTGCTAATTAATCTAATTAATGATTTCATGTTATTTTTCATCATCATTGCAAGCATTGGCTTAGCCTTAGGCAGAGGCAGTCAAAGTAGTAGTGTTCTTTTTTCAGGAACTCTGGCTAGTGGCTACGATAAGGCAGCAACTATAAAGATAAGCCTACAGACTGTTTTTGCTCCAATGCAACGTGTAGGGACTGTGTCCTGCTTGTGCAACTGCAAAATGCATAACAACAGACAGGGAAGGTTGTATAGTATAATATTTGTTCAAATCGCAGCAGGCTTTTTATTTCAGCTGTTCAGAAATATGAGGTAGAGACATAGGCTATACTACATCACCATAGTTCAGAAGAGGCTGAGTGAAGAGCGAAAAGTCAAGGGAAGTGGAGCGTGAGCAGCAGAGACATGTGTGTAAAATAACACATATACCACAGGAGGTTGGTGACACCTTAATTGGGGAGGACGGGCAGAAAAATGGCTGGAGCAGAATGAGTGGAAAGGTGTCAACAACATTGATGCCATTCTATTCGCTCCGTTCCAGACATTATTATGAACCGTCCTCCCCTCAGCAGCCTCCACTGACATGCGCAGAACGTGATCCCTATTTGCAGCCACAGCCTTGTTTTTAAGGGTCAACAGAGTCCAGTGAATGCAAAACAGCAGTATTTCCATTTCCACTGTAGATGTTTAAAGGCTGATACACAGTGGCTTTCTAAGTCACGTCTGACTCGTGATGTAACTTAAAATAGTAACTGTATGGTAACCCTGTTGTTTGTTCCTCTGTGTTTCTTTCAGGTGACGCAGGTCCCTATAGAGTCATGTGATCAGTACGGGACGTGTGGAGAGTGCCTGAGCTCCGGTGACCCCCACTGTGGCTGGTGTGTCCTACACAACATGTGAGTATTCAACACACAGCCACCACGCAACCTCATCACAACCATCACACAACCACAACAAAACCACCACACCACACCCTCATCTCTCTGTCCACTGTTCAGTGTGTCTATCTGGCTGCTGATTGGCTGACACAAAGCCTACTGTGACCATCAGTAACCTCTGCTCCCAGTGACACAGTTAGGCAAATATTATAACACACATTCTAGTCAGAGGTACGTCGGCCGTCAGTTGCAAAGCAATTGATGGGATGGTTTATGACAGCCTGTGAACAATGAATGAAAGGCTACAGAGACTAGCCTACAGTATTTATGTATGTGTATGTGGTGCTTTTGAGTAACTACTGCCTTTCAGCTGTAGAACAGGTTCAGAGCCAGGTGTCTGTGTCATCTGGTGTTGAGTGGCAGTTTGCCTGCTTTGCTGTGATATGACTGAGGTCACTGAACTCTGCTTCACCAACCTATAGCGTCAGCGCTACACTCTGAACCATAGAAGCCATCAGTGACACCTGCTGGTCACTGGTTCTTACTACAAAACCCTTTACAACCCAAAGGAGAGAGAGGAACAACGAGAGACAGAGTGAAAGTGTTTAAGAGTGAGAGAGAGAGAGAGAGAGAGAGAGAGAGAGAGAGAGAGAGAGAGAGAGAGAGAGCGGACGAAAGTGAGAGTGAGAAAGAGAGAGGAAGCAACCCTGGTAGACTGTATTTCCAGATACGTGCCAGACTTACTTAGTGATGAAAGTGAATAAATGGAACTGAAGTGGTTGTAGTTAGATGGATTGAGGGAAGGAGTGGTACTATCTCTCTCTCTCTCTCTGCGCTCTATGCTGTATTTGATGAATAGCCCTGGCTAAACACAACCCACACTCGGTAGAAGAAGCTATAGCTGAATATGTGTGTAGCTGCAATCATCATTATCGTAATGGCGACCCCTGCAAAGTGCACTTAAAGTAATTTGCATCACTCCAAAGCTGGGACAAATAATTGCCTGGCGACAAGGTAATTGAGCATTTGCTCTCCTCCATGCAGGGATGCAGGCAGGGTGTTCTGGGGTGACAGTAACACCCTCTATTATTTTGGGTTAGCATGCCTTCACTGAGATCATTTAGCAGGCCATTAACATTAGCCTCTTGGGCTCAGTGGGCTCTGAATGTAATCACACTGTTTCCTCTGTAGACTGGGTGCTGCTGATAATCCTGCTCAAGATGTGTTGTGTAACTGTTCATCCTTGCTGAGATGATGCTGGGAGGGAGATCAGCGTTGTAACTGAGAGGGCAGCTGGGCAGGACTCAGGAGCAGCTGTTTTTGTGGTGTTATGGTGTGTGTGGGGGGGGGGGGGGTGTATGTGTGTGTGCGTGCGTGTGTGAAGAGGTCAGGCCCTGGTATTACGTCAGATCCTCTGCCCTTCTCTGCCCTTCTCTGCCCTCCACTGCCCTCCTCTGCCCCCCTCAGCCCTCCTCTGCCCTTCTCTGCCCTCCTCTGCCCTTCTCTGCCCTCCTCTGCCCTTCTCTGCCCTCCTCTGCCTTTCTCTGCACTGCTCTTCTCTGCCCTCCTCTGCCTTTCTCTGCACTGCCCTTCTCTGCCCTCCTCTGCCTTTCTCTGCACTGCCCTTCTCTGCCCTCCTCTGCTCTACTCTGCCCTCCTCTGCTCCACGCTGCCGCCTGTTTCTGGAGTTAATCCCACTCTCTCTTTGACCCATAGCTAGAGGGGGTCGCTCCCCTGTCAGCCCTGCTTCAACTACCATACAAAGACACAGCGGAGTGAAATGCTAAGATTTAGCCTGCTGGTCTGGCAGTGGTCAGTAAGAGAGGACTCCATGAGCGTCATAGTGTCATTCAGTCTTATAATGCATCTTAGCCTAGCGGTTAGAGCGTTGGGCCAGTAACCGAAAGGTTGCTGGTTCGAATACCCGAGCCAACAAGGTGAAAAACCTGTCGATGTGTCCTTGAGCAAGGCACTTAACCCTAATTTGCGCCATACTACTATGGCTGACCCTGTAGGTAGGCCGTCATGGTAAATAAGAATGTGTTCTTAACTGACTTGCCTCGTTAAATAAATAAAAAAATGTAATTATTGGGCCCGTTGACCAGAAGAGGCTGTTGGTGCAGGGTGGCCACAGCCAACAGGAGGCTCTGTAGATGAATGTATCTGCATCCTTCCTCCACCCCCTTCAACTAAATAGCAACTGAGTACTGTATGGCTCCATCCTCCACAGCTGTGACTGCCTGGCCACCATGGACGCCTTTTCCCTGAATCAATGTTGACTTAATGAAATTAGTATTTCTTCTTCTCTCCAATGTTTGCTCATTTTCCCCTGAAAGCGTTGGCACAGTGTCTGTCTGTGCCATGGAGCAGGGCTAAGCTAAGCTAGAGATGCATCTCTCTCTTTCAGTCCCTATCTTCTATCAATATGTCATTACTAGGCACGCATGTGGAAGTAAAACCAACAAGCATTTTAAAGCGATGCCTGCTTTCTGAGCCGCATTCACCCCTGCCACGTGAGGGGTGGGTCTCTCTCTCTCTCTCTCTCTCTCGCTTTCTCTCTCTCTCTCTCTCTCTCTCTCTCTCTCTCTCTCTCTCTCTCTCTCTCTCTCTCTCTCTCTCTCTCTCTCTCTCTCTCTCTCTCTCTCTCTCTCTCTCTCTCTCTCTCTCTCCTTCCTCTCTGGAATCAGCTCTCCCAGACACTCGAAATGGTTGGCTTGCCACATGTAAACACCCAGTGCTTTGATCACCCCCCCCCCCCCCTCCCACAGCTGCCACCAACAATCTCTCTCTCCCTCCATTTCTCTCCCTCTCTCTCTCCCTCTCTCTCTACCTCCATCTCTTATTTTCTTCCTTTCCAAACACACTGTTTTTCCTGTAGCCTTTCTAGTATTTGTTCTGCCACCATTGAAGCGCTGCATGAAAGGTTGGTAATTAGGAACATGGCAGCACATTAGCCAGCTCTGGTGATGAGGACAGACTAGAGAGGCAGGCAGGGCTGGCCTGGAGAGGAGTGGAGAGGAGAGGAGTGGCATATCTTCTTTCTTTATTTCTTTATTTCTTCTATCCTCCCTTCTTTCTTCCACACTGGCCCGAGACTCCACACACACTCCTTTAATTGCCAGCAGCTGCTACAGACAGTATGCGCCCACTGGAAGCATCAAGAACGGGGGGAAAAAGAGAGAGAGAATGAAAGAATGAGAGAAAGAGTGTTTGATGCCCCATACTCAGGCCAACAAAGTGAGCAGTGTTTTGATTGCAGTTCAAAGGAAGCTCATCATCTCTTCAGCATTGAGCGGCACTGAATGGACCAGCAGCAGTTGGTTAACTGGTGGTCTGGTCTGACAACGGTCTTAACCACTCAGAGCAGTAGAAGGTCTAGTGCCAGAGTCTCTCTCTTCCCTGCACTCCCTGGGCCATTACCTCGCTAATCATGAAACTGGGTTTGATCCGGAGGGGAGATGTGATGGCTGAGGAGGGTGGGGAGGAATCACCCAGAATTAAGGGGTGCTGATGGATGCCCACATACTGTTGCAGGCTTTGAAAGTGCAGGGTAGACTAGTTGGAGGAGAATAGATCAATGAGCATACAATAACACAGCATTATGTCATATTTATGTAAGGCAGAGACAGGCCCATAGCCAGTCCATGGACCTCATTGGATAAGCCTTGTTTTCTGACTCAATCCATGAAGCCCATTGTTTTGCAGAGGCTTGTTTGCATGGCGGATGCAGTCTATTGAAGGACGAGGCCCTCTGCACAGTGTCACTCAGCCTTTGATGGGCAAAGCTGTCGGCACACACACACACACACACACGCTGTGGGCAGACACACACACAAACTACTGTCAGTGATGGGATGTTGTGGGGCACACTGTCTATCTGCAGATATACCCCCTCAGTTAGCCCTACAGGGTAACACAGAGCATCAGCTGTAATGTAGGAGTTGGTACTGCCCAACTGAAATACTACCTGAGTGGAATATGAATTTACAATATCTCTCTCTCTCTCTCTCTCTCTCTCTCTCTCTCTCTCTCTCTCTCTAGCTCCATCCATCCATTTCTCCCTCCCTGTAACCCCTGTTCCTTCACCACCATAGCAGCTGGTGGAAATCGGAGCGGCATCCATCCACCACATCCACAAATCAATGTGATTAGCGTAAAAGCTGTCCAATGATTTGTTCAGCACCCTGGCAAGCCACGCACAGTCTTACTACATCACCAAACCCTCAATCAGGGGTTTGGGACGCGGCCCAAATCTTTATTTCAGAGGAACTGATTTAGGACATGGTGCGTGTTTCAACAGTGTTTCTTAAATTATAACACTGCTATTTCTAATCCTCTTGTCTGATCTGCATTAGGTCTAATTAAACAGCCTGTATTGCATTACTGCTAATTGGCAACAGTAGGGAGTTTAGCAAATGGCTACTGTCTTGGCCCATCATGATTTGAATGGCAGTCCTATAGACTCCAGTAGCCTATGTGGAGTCCTAGACAGGGTACAGTAGCCAGGGTTTCCTAAACTCGGTCCTGCCCCCCTTGGGTGCACGTTTAGTTTTTTGCTCTAGCACTACACAGCTGATTCAAATCATAAAAGCTTGATGATGAGTTGGTTATTTGAATCAGCTGTGTAGAGCTAGGGCAAAAACCAAAACGAATCGTGCACCCAGGGGGGGGTTTGGGAAACCCTGCAGTAGCCTCTCACAATCGAGTCCTCCTGAATGATCTCAAGCACATAAAGCATAAAATGTCCACTTGTTTCCCAATGGCAACACAATTAGGCAGGTGATGATAATGGCTGTGTTGGGCCATTGAGGGTGTCTCTCTGTGTGTCTAATGGCCAGGTTAACAGTGTGTTCTACAGTCAGCACTAGGTGATACTGACACTGCATCAATCTCCCTCCCAAATTAACTGCTAATGAGATATCGATCAACAACATGCCCTACATATCAATAGAGCCGTGTAACTATCTGAGACAGAGAGAGATACAGTACCGTTATTATTCATGATGATGGCATATTTACCTATCACATTGTTATGGGTTTGAAGTGGAAACCAGGCCAAGATCATGTCAGCTTTATCTTACGCCCAGTCTCCCCTCCCTCCCTCCCTCCCTCCCTTTCTCTGTCGTTTAATTTACAGCCAGAGATATGGAGAAGGGGGGGGGGGATCCAATTATTGTATTACTCATAAGCCAATTATGAATAAAGTTTTGGTTCATCTTTACTGGAGCCTGTTAGCGAGCCTGTCGTTTCTCTCTCTCTCTTTCTCTACTACCTCCATCTCTTTTTCCATTACTCTCACTATCGCTCTTCCTCCCGCCCTCCTCTCTCTCTCTCCCTCACTTTCCCTCTCGTTCTCCATCTATCGTCTTTCTCTCTCTCTCTTTCTCCATCTATCGTCTCTCTCTCTCTCTCCCTTTTCTCTCCTCTCTATCCTCTCCGACACAGAGACCACACATGCCCTTTTTGTGCCTCAGAAATGCACCACCTTTAGAAGATGTATAAAACATCCTCAGTTTCTTTGAGCTGTTGTTGTTGTTGTTGTTTTGTGTTGTGACACTACAGAAGCCACAGTGCCCGAGGAACCTCACAATACAATACTTTCCTGACCTCAGTGTTGAACCCAGGAGTGTTGTGCTGTTCTGGTCAGACCTGAACACAACCCTCTGTGCAACACGAGTCAGTCTGAATAGCTAAACATCTCTGCTGCAGTCAGGCTCTTTGAATGGCTCTCTTCCCCTTCTCTTTCTCTCCTGCCGCCTCAATTTGAATGGATATTCATGCACATCAGGGAGGAAGAAGCAAAACACTTAATTTGCACAAATATCTGGGTGTTCTGGGAAATGAACATGTAGCTCAGCCCAGCACATCAGCACAGCACATCAGCACAGCACTGTAGCACAGCACTGTAGCACAGCACCGTAGCACAGCACTGTAGCACAGCACTGTAGCACAGCACTGTAGCACAGCACAGGGCTGTTCTCAGTAATCACTCTTCATTCAAGATAGCAGTGTGATGATATGATCTGAGCGCATTGGGAGTTGTACGCATTTTGTCTGCCTCCATACATACATACATATTTACATTGACATGTGTAGCAGTCGAGACAGTCCCCAAGCAGGTGTCCATCCAAGGAGCTGAGGCAAACAATACAGACAGTAGATGTAGGAGAGGAGAGGAGAGGAGAGAGGAGAGGAGAGGAGAGGAGAGGGGAGGGGAGGGGAGGGGAGGGGAGGGGAGGAGAGGAGAGGAGAGGAGAGGAGAGGAGAGGAGAGGAGAGGAGAGGAGAGGAGAGGAGAGGAGAGGAGAGGAGACAGCCCATCCTGTAACATAACAGATGATGATGTAGACCTACTTAGTCTTTGAATGGTGGATTTAATATTTTTATATTAAAACACCATTAAATATTCACTATACATACAACATCTCCTTCTTTCTCCACCCATCCATTCCCCTTCACTTCTATCTGATTTTGTTCATCTTAACTTCCCTCCCCTTCTATTGTTTTGGTTGTTCTTTGTCCGATAACAGTAAAGGAAGGAGTGAGAGGGGGAGAACGTAGGGCTGGTACGATTACCGTATAACCGTGTTACCAAAGATTATCTGATGAAGACCATCATGAAAATAAAATAACCGCCAAAACTGTTTAAAATATATATGGGACCGACCACCTCGATTCGGTCTTATATAGCAAAATTGAAATGGTGTTTTCTACACTGGATAAAAGTAGAGACTCCGAGTTAGAAAATTGTATATCATGAGGAACAATGGGAAGGTAATTCTGCTTTGAAAGTTGGTAAACTTGTAACCCCACTACTTTCACCTCTTTTAGTCTTGAAACCTTTGGTTGTTTACTACACTACCGTACTCACTCTGTTTAGCACACGGCCTCACATATGAATCCTTAAAGAGATGGGTGGGGCTAATGCTTAAGAGGCTGTTTTGATACACCTACTGCAGAGCTCTTCTTTGTCTACACCTATTCAGCATAATTCACACCCTCTTAAGCATTAGCCCCACCCATCTCTTTAAGGATTCACAGGCCATGTGCTAAACAGAGTGAGTAAGGTAGTGTAGTATACAACCAAAGATTTCAAGACTAAAAGTGGTGAAAGTAGTAGCCTACAACAAGGAAAAACTCCATGAAAAAATGCACAATACAAACTGATTGTCGTAGCTAGCCACAATGCATGAAATGCTGTAGTATGAATCTGCAGGTAGCTAAAGCTAACCAACTAGGTTTAATGGTAGCTAGCTATCTAGCTAATGTTAGGCTATAACTAGCAAGGTGTTGGGTTTGCACTTGCTTCTATAGCCACAAAGTCAGATTCCATAGCCACAAAGTCAGATTCCACAGCCGCAAAGTCCGATTCCACAGCCGCAATGTCGTTAGGGTTAGGTTTAAAATCAAATTTTAAGAAGAGAAATTGTAGAAATGGGTGGGGTTTATGACTTTGTGGGTATAGAAGCTAGTGATATAACTTAGTAGCAAACAAGTCTTTGGTTGCCAAGGCAACCCCCCCACAATGCTTCAGCAGCACACATAGAACCTCTAAGTTGGCTTCGAACTTGTAACCCTGGCAATTTGACAGGTAAAGTCTTTGGTACACTCGCAAATAAATGCGTTAAGAGGTCAATCAAACTTGACCAAAACAATGGAATTGCCATGGAAATGCATGGGGGAAAGGAACGTTTGGGAAAGATCCCTCATTGCCCCCCAGCAAAATTAGCCTACATTTAGGCTATTGTTTATATGTGTATTTATATGTGTATTTCACACTATGTTGAGGTAAAAATTGGAGTATAATGTTTGTACGGATGTAAAAATCTGTCGTTTTGCCCCTGAAAAGGTAAAAATCTGTGGTTTTGCCCCTGAACAATGCAGTTAACCCACTGTTCACCGGTAGGCCATCACCTTAACTGACTTGCCTAGTTAAATAAAGGTTAAAGAAAAAACAGACACCACTGATTTCTGTATGCTAGCTATGCTAAACAACAAAAACCTAAGTAACCACATTGTGGTTCTGTTACAATACATAAGTCATGATGAAGTTGACAAATAATAATGTCTGCGTTCCATGAATTCCTTTACCGCATCTATGGCTGTATAGTATTGTGATGCAATCATTTTCATGGTTCATTCAAATGATGCTAACTGATGTGGCTCATGCAATGGAATGTATTTTTTGTAATGTCAGTTGAGTTGAATCAACAAATAACAGCACATATTTTAGCACATACTGTATTTTACTTCCTGCTTTATGGGTACACTCGCAAGGTTCTGACTAGGTGGAATACAGCTACCACCAGAAGTGTATTTTTCATAGCAGGTTGGGAGAACTTGCGCAGCAGGTTAGGATAATTAACATAGCAGGTTAGGAGAATAAGGTTAAGGTTAGGAAAAGGGTTACGGTTAGCTAAAATGCTCAGCTAACCTGCTAGGAAAAGTAACTTCCAGTCGTAGCTGTACTCCCTCTAGTCACAACCCACTCGCAATGGTCGCCTGTCTACCCATTATGCCATCATTGACTTGAATGGGGACGTCCATTCTATTCATTCTAGTTCTATGGCAGCACAGGCAGTCAGGAGTGGAGGAGAGGAAAAAATGTTTGTCTAAAAAATTACCGTGACCGTCACAGCTCTAAGAACATGCACCTTTTAGAGATGTCTATATCTCCACTACCCTTGCCTTTAAACATGGTACTTGGAGGGAGGGAGCTGCAATCAGCCAGACCCCCTCCACACCTCCACTGTCAGGGCCAGAGAGAGAGAGAGAGTATGTGCGTGTGTGTTGGGGACCAAGCCGTGGCAGAGATGACAGCGTAATTGTCTAGCGGGAGGGAGGGAGGCTGAGAGGGCAGGCAGTGGTAGACCTAGAGGCCACAATCCAATGACTGCTCTTTGTGTGTGTATAGTGTGTCCATGCATTCCAGTTTGTATTAATTGTGTGTGTGGCCAACACAGCTGCTATGTTTTTCTATATGTTGTGTATACAGTGATTGCCATCAGTAGCAGTATATCATCAGAGAGTGCTGACTGACTGAGGTCTGTGTGGTTTTATGTGTTAAAGGGATAGTTCAGGCCAAATCTATATTTGGGTTGAATTACCCTTACCTTGAGTTGTGTCTGAAGGCCCATAGTAACATAATCCACAATAATCCATTATTTACTCCTGCCACTGGAGCATCGTCGAAACCAACATTAGCAGTGATTTAGATCAGTAGCAGTAGATAAACAGCTGACTGACTGACTGAGGTCTGCTCTACTTCAGCACCTTGGACAGGGCTTAGTTTACAGACATGGCCCCTGCCCGTGTGTGCGTGCGAGTGTGTGTGGGTTTGTGTGTTAAAGGGATAGTTCAGGCCAAATTTATATTTGGCTCGAATTACCCTTACCTTGAGTTGTGTCTGAAGGCCCATGCTGACAGAATCCACAATAACCAATTATTTAGTTCTGCCACAGCCAGGAATTAGCATAGCATCGTCAAAATTCATGAATGTAAACAGCCGAACCGATGTTAGCAATGCTGCACTGCAAGCCCAAACTTCCTCAAAAACACTTTAAACTAAGTTTGGTAGCGTCAATACTCGCAAAGAACCTGTCCATCTTTTCTACCCACTGATATTCTACCCAATATTGTTATTTGTGCAGTAATATCAGAATATTCCAATGCCCTGATAGTTCCATCAAGCCACCAGTGAGTTTGTTCACAGCTCGGGTTATCGATCCCAATGGAATACAATACAATGAAATACAATACAACTTTATTGTCCATGTTACAGCAATCAACAGAAACAGATTGTGAAACTACATGACGAAATTGTTCCAGTTTTGAGTGACAAAATTGCAGTGATTATTTCAGCATTATGCACGTAAATACATCCCTGCAACCTCCACCAACTACCAAACTTAGTTTGAAGTGTTTTTGAGGAAGTTTGGGCTTGCAGTACAGCATTGCTAACATCTGTTCAGCTGTTTATATTCATACATTTCGACAATGCTAACCCCCGGCTGTGGCAGAACTAAATAATGGATTATTGTGGATTCTATCACCATGGACCTTCAGACACAACTCAAGGTAAGGGTAATTCAACCCAAATATAGGCCTGAACTATCCCTTTAAGTATGTGTGCATTCCACACGGGCCCCTTCAGGAATCTGAGTGATCCGACACAAAGCAGTGGAGAGGCTGTGAGTGACAGGCTAGTGGAAGAAGAGAGGGAGGAGAGGAGAGAGGAAAGTGAGGGAGGAAGGGAGGAGGGGGGGTGTGTACTGTAGTCAACATTCAGAAGCATGCACTTCATCTAATGAGAGAGCCAAGAGGTCAGGCTTTAACTACACATAGATAATGGCTGTCTCCTAAAACCATGGCAACAACACCTCTCCCCTTCCTCCTTCCTACTCTCCCTCCCCTCCTCCTTCCTCCATATTAAAATCAATGTAGGGCTTTTTGTTATCTTAATGACCGCTCGGGCTGGTCTGACTGTACTGTACCTCCACCATAAGGTATGCATACAACATCTCCCTCCCTCCCTCCCGCCCTCCCTCCCTCCCGCCCTCTCTCCCTGCCTACCTAGCTCCCTGCCTACCTAGATCCCTGCCTGCCTAACTCCCTGCCTGCCTAGCTCCCTGCCTGCCTAACTCCCTGCCTACCTAGCTCCCTGCCTACCTAGCTCCCTGCCTACCTAGCTCCCTGCCTGCCTAACTCCCTGCCTGCCTAACTCCCTGCCTGCCTAACTCCCTGCCTGCCTAACTCCCTGCCTGCCTAACTCCCTGCCTGCCTAACACCCTGCCTGCCTAACTCCCTGCCTACCTAGCTCCCTGCCTACCTAGCTCCCTGCCTACCTAGCTCCCTGCCTGCCTAACTCCCTGCCTGCCTAACTCCCTGCCTGCCTAACTCCCTGCCTGCCTAACTCCCTGCCTGCCTAACTCCCTGCCTGCCTAACTCCCTGCCTGCCTAACTCCTTGCCTGCATAGCACCATGCTTCCTTCCCTCCTTGCCTCCCTGCGTGAAAAACCCAGCAGCATTGCAGTTCTTGCCCATTTACCCTCTGAATGGCACACATACACAATTTATGTCTCATGTTTCTCAAGGCTTAAAAATCCTTCTTTAACCTTCATCTACACTGATTGAATAGGATTTAACGGGACAGTAATTTTCACCTGGATTCACCTGCTCAGTATATGTCATAGTTTTGTATATTCAGTGTATAAGTGGGTTTTCTCCTATACATTTACACCAATCATTAACCCTTTATTAACTCTTATTTTTCCTTCGCTCTCCTCCCCTCCCCCTCTCCACAGGTGTTCTCAGAAGGATCGTTGTGAGCGTGCTGGCGAGCCGTACCGTTTCGCGGCTGCTCTCTCCCAGTGTGTGAAGGCCACCGTGTACCCAGACAGCATCGCAGTGTCAGATCCCAGCATGCCGGTGAGTCTACACGCATGCACGCACGAACGCATACCCGCACGCACCTACGCACAAACACACACACGCACACACACATACTCACACTCAATCTCAAACACACACCCTTACTCCACCACACTACGCCAACACACCATCAACATCCAGCTGGAGCTGGTAGGTAGGCATTATATGAAACCATCTCTTTTACAGAGATGGAGCTTTCTCCCAGTCTATTCCACAGTAACAGTGTATTATAGATGAACACAGATGAATAAACATCATCCTCTGTGTCTCATAAGTGCACTACGTGGGTGTATTTGTGTGCATATGCTTCCCCTGCGTCCAACATTTTGGTGTGTGTGGGTGTGAACGTTTTTGTTCAGCAGAATACAGAGTCGTACAGTAATTCAGCATGGGCACAGTGAAACAGACAAGCAGGCCATCCGTAAGAGCCGCTATTATCTCATTTTTTATTCAGCTCAGGAATGCACACACTCTTACGGTGTGCTCTACTTGGATTGGCTTCACATGGGAGTACACACGCCAGTCCCTCCTGGCGAACGTCTCTAAACTGTCTTTGAGCTTTTGCATGTGTACTCTACATATTCCTGTTCATATTCCCAGCAGCACTACAAAGAACCCTGCATCCTGTTTCCTGCTTCAATATGTTCAATGTTGTGTACTGATGTACACTGTTCAGGCATTACTACCACTGGAACAAAGGTGAGCCATCGTAGTGCTACATCTAACAGGGGTGACCATGGCCGTTGTTCTACCTGTACCATTGATGACCCATAGCCCCCATGCCACCTATAACCTATAACCTATAACAGAGGTGACCAATGGCTTGGTGTGTTCTTTGTTGTTTGTCTCTTGCAAAGTGGAATGTTCCCTCCTTTCCTCTCTGGCAACATGGCAGCAACAGAGTCACCTCCATTGTCTTACGTCAGATAGGGCGACGATTCCACCTGCACTGCTTAGGGACGAGTGTCATGTAGGAGTGACGCCACCTGTCGGAAGATAATGGGTTAGCTCTGATCATTCCGCTGTGGCAGGAAGCTATCTCCATGACAACAAATCCTATCCTCCCTGGCGACAACTTGGTGAAGTAGCAGGGGAAAAAAAATCGAATTACCTTTATTAAAAACACTGCAACCAATTAGGCCAGACATTACAGACACAAAGATACCCACTGCATCACCACTGTCTAGGAGAGAGAGGGAGAGAGGAGAGGAGAGAGAGGGAGACAGGAGAGGAGAGAAAGGAAGACAGGAGAGAAGAGAGAGGGAGACAGGAGAGAAGAGAGAGGGAGACAGGAGAGAAGAGAGAGGGAGACAGGAGAGGAGAGAAAGGGAGACAGGAGAGAAGAGAGAGGGAGACAGGAGAGGAGAGAAAGGGAGACAGGAGAGAAGAGAGAGGGAGACAGGAGAGGAGAGTGAGGGAGACTCGAGAGGAGAGAGAGGGAGACAGGAGAGAAGAGAGAGGGAGACAGGAGAGGAGAGAGAGGGGGACAGGAGAGGAGAGAGAGGGGGACAGGAGAGGAGAGAGAGGGAGACAGGATAGAAGAGAAAGGTCTGTATGTGCGTATGTTTGGGAATTGCCAGGGACCTCACAATACAATATTATCACAATACTTTGGTGCCGATACGACATGTATTGCGATTCTCACAATTCTCACAATTCGTATGTATTATGATGCAATACTGTGATTTTATTGTGATTTGATGTTTCAAACATATTGCTCACCATATGTCTGCTGCAGAGAGACTAGAGAGAGCCATGAGAAAAAAAAGTTTTGATCAGTCATGGAAATAAAAATGCCTGAAACAAATTGCCTCACTATTTTAAAATAAAATGGAGATCAAGCTATGAAGGAAAAATACTGGAGTTTTGCTGCAGGTACAGACAACTACAATACAAAATGATACAATACAAAAATAGTATCCCGATATGTAACTGTATAGATTTGTTCCCCCATCACTACATGCATGTGTGTGTGTGTGTGTTCTCTGGCAGAATAGAGCTAATTCATGTGATAGAATAGTGGAGATTGATAACAAGACATTGAACAGAAATATAGATCCCTTCAAGGTTTTTTGTAATAGAGAGAAGCACCATAAAGTCGAAGGAAAGGCAGTAGGAGAGGTCCTACGAAGTTCATCAATGTCTATTACTCCAGCCCTGCCTCCCTGTCTTAGACAGCGTCTTGCAAACTATGTAGTTGTGCTGTTCTGCTGTCTCTCTCTGTCTCTCTCTCTTTCTATCTCTGTCTCTCCCCCTCTCTCTCCCTCCCTCTCTCCCTCTCGGCCCCTGTAGCCCTGTGGTGTTTAGCGCCAGGCAGATAAAACAAAGGGAAACTTCAAACAGCAACGGCCCAAAATAACAGCTAATAGAACATGCCTCTGAAATGCCACGCTGATAATTACCCAGGCTCCCTCACATTACTGGCTGGAGAGCGGATCACACACCCCGGTTTGCAGAATCCATTTATTTATAGGCTGAGCAGCTGAGTCGCTTGCTCTAGACTCTGTGTCACACCGCTCTCTAGAGAATGACTTCAAATGCCTTTCTCTGTGTGTTACGGTGCTTGTGTGTGTTACGGTGCTTGTGTGTGTTACGGTGCTTGTGGGTGTGTGTGTTTGCTTGTGTTTCATGTATCTGTATGTTCCTATGAACTGAAGAGGAAGACAAAAACACTAATTAAATGAGTGAAGTGGCCAATTTCCCAATTTCCATGTAAAACAATGACTTCCCTCTATCATCTGCTACGTCTGGTTATTAGATAGTGTTTCACCCACTATGAGCTACTGTAGTGAAATACAACTACAACCAACTACCACAACGTAACAGCACCTTTTGCATTGCTCTGGTACGGTGGCCCTACAGGACAAAGTAGCTTTTAAAATGTAGTGACAGTATGTTTTTAGAATGCTACATCACCTGTTTTCTATGTGACCTGTGAAGTGTGGTTTCTTCATATGTGACCTGTGAAGTGTGGTTTCTTCATATGTGACCTGTGAAGTGTGGTTTCTTCATATGTGACCTGTGAAGTGTGGTATGTCTAATGTGTGTTTCTTCTCTCTGAATAGTTGCTGGTGAAGGTGTCTGATGTCCCCGACCTCTCGGCTGGGATCACCTGTTCCTTTGGCAACCTGACAGAGGTAGAGGGACAGGTCAGCGGTAACCAGATCCTCTGTGTGTCCCCCGCTGCTAAGGATGTTCCTCTCATCCCCAGCGACCAAGGTAGATACACACACATGCACACACATATACACACACACACCTTATGCATCTGGCGAGGAAGCTAATTATAAGCCAAACAATTATTTTCCACAATTTCATACTAGATTCACTGACATTAAACTCACAGGGCAGCAGCGGGCTGTGGCATTACAAACGTTTTTTTTTTAGTTCTCTCTCTGCTATTTAGAAGCAACCGTAGGGTTGTGTGTTAACGAGATGTTCGGTGTTCCTTCTTTCTGTCTTCACCCTCTTAACGACACACACACATTGATCTCCACTCACTAATCCCACATCTGGTCACATCATTGATCCAAACGGTCCAGTCAGGCAACATAACAAGCTCCACCTGCCCCAAGACCAGTCCTCCTGCTGGGCAGTGTGCTCCAATGGGCCCTGGGCCCATTAAGGAACCTGGAGCCTGGACCAGGGACCAAGGCCTGTGGCCGGATTGAGCTGACCAGATTACTGTCCTCACATGGGGCTAACACACAGCACTGATGCCAGTTAGCCTTGTGGAAGTGGAGGGTAGAATAGACTGGGTCCTGGTGGGACTATGATGACGATGGGGAGGGAGAGAAAAGGAGTAGCTTAAGGATGGTGAGTAAGTAAGGGTTATTTAGAAGATGATGTCCCTTTCCAAGATATATCATAATGTTTTTGTTCACACAGTGTTCTTTTTCAGTCTCCTTGAGATGGTGTGCCCAGGTTTTATGAGCACCTAAATATTTGAGACCTCAACCCATATCTGGACGAGCATGTAATATTCATGTGTGACATCATAAGTGATCACACACACACGTACAATCACTATGCCATCACACATACTATTTGCCAGTCACAGAGTGTGTGTGTGTGTGTGTGTGTGTGTGTGTGTGTGTGTGTGTGTGTGTGTGTGTGTGTGTGTGTGTGTGTGTGTGTGTGTGTGTGTGTGTGTGTGTGTGTGTGTGTGTGTGTGTGTGTGTGTGTGCTGTCACTGTAATCCCTCCTCTGAGAGTAAATGCTAGCCATGTTTAGCCGGCAGTACCCTGGTCGGTGGTGCTCGGTGGTGCTCGGTGGTGCTCAGTGGTGCTCGGTGGTGCTCGGTGGGGGCTAATATGAATGTCTCTCCCCTGATAAATGTCTAATCTCCTCACGATCCCCCTCTCAATCCCCCCTCGCACGCACACATACACATTAGGGCTGGGCGATATGGGCAAAATATAATATCACAATATTTGTCACATTTTATACAGTATTTGATGCTTTTTAATTTATAAAAGTTCAAAATATGCTTTCTGAGTAGTTCTTGAACCTAGGGTGGCAACACATATATTTTACGTGATTTTAAAGAGGCTTTCTCCATTTACACTGTTCAATCCAACTCCAAACAAAAAACACAATTTCATAAATTTCTGCATTTCCTGCACTTTTATTATCATATCCACACTGTGCCACGCAGCATGATATGGGCAAAACAAATCTAGGCCTAGTTAATTTGTGAACTGTTGGAATCATGGAAATATAATGATTATTCTAATTCTATAGTTGTTATATAGTGGGCATCACCTAGAATACATTGTTGTTTGACATGACAACAAATTAATAAGCCATTGAGGAATTATTTACAGGGTAGGAACCAAAGTGTTGGTCAGTGATTCCAGGTGACCCTAATTAGATGTTAAATTGCATGTTTTCTTACTTCATGTAGCTAGCTAGTTAGCCAACATATTCATGCTTCACCTATTCTCTCTGATAAGATACCCTTGCACAAACATGCTTATCTAGGCCTGCTTCAGCACTGCTACCAGGCAGGATTAGCTAACTAGCTACGTTTGCTCTGACTCTTAGTACATTTAGCCAGCTAACTAGCGATTAGCATTAGCGGCTAACACATATTATTTTAGCAACACCTTGCAAAGAAAAGACAAACTAGCAAACAGTAGTTTGCAGACAATAAGATACACAAACAAATTGTGTAATCATGGAAGGCTTGTGGAAGGCAGCATGTCACCAACATTGTTGCATCCATCTGACCATGCAGAATGAACTGCAAGAAAGTGCTTTTGACTCCGTGGTCAAACAACTGCTCTCTCCTTGTGTGACAGGGGGCAGGGCTTGGTATGGTTAGCGGCATGCAGCAGCAGGAGGAGAGGGAGAGAGATGACTCAAGTAGCAAACGGAGTAAACTATAAAAACTGACATTATACGTGCCAGAGTTGCGTATCACATAGAAGGTAAAGTAAAAACTCAAACCGGTCCGTGCATCAATACCGGTATATAGTAAAATATGAGATACCGCCCAACCTTAATACACATACACACACCCCTGACCCTCATCAGCCCAAGCAGGCTTCCTGCTTGTCTAGCAGAGGAGAGATTATTGAACATTGATCATGTGCAAAAGTAATGACAGTGAAAGATGGGGGGAGTGGATGAGGAGGGTGAGAGAGAGATGGAGAAAGGAAGACATTTTATCTGCCTGAGAGGGAAATGAAATGGCAGACACAGTAACAGGAACAACAGAACTAGCAGAGGAGACTTTATGTGTGCTTGTAGTTGTCAAATATTTTCTGCAAAGCAAAGCTGAAGTGTAGTGTACAGTCTGGTGTGTGTTGCATCCCCAACAGGTGCAGTGAGAGAGAAGAGTGTATGTAGGGTCATTGAAACCTCCCACACAAACCATCTGAGCCCAAACCTGAGCCTGCTTTCAGCTTTAAACATCATGTTACTCTGCTGTTCTCTCACTGGGAGAGAGAAAAAGGTTGGCTAGTGCAGGAGAACAGGCAGGCTCTATAGTGGTGTAGATGTACAGATGTAGGATCTTAATGTGAGTCAGTTTGCGACAGCAGGAAAATAATCCTGCAGCAACAGGAAATTAATTATTATGTGAATTATAATTAATGGACATTTTTGTAGGGGTTGATACATTTTTCAATAGGGAATATCAAGTCTGAAATTTCGAAGTGGAAATTCAAACTTTAGAAGCCTTTTTAAAACTCAAATACACTACAAGTTTGCATTGCCTGCTGTGTAAGACAATTCTCAGCAACAAAAGAGTGATCAAATTAAGATCCTACATCTGAACCAGACACTCACCATCAACCAAAACAAATTCAATAACATGGCAGCATTCATAACACAGAGATTTGCTGATGTCTTTATAGTAGAATAACTGAGTTTGTTGTTCAGATCACTGCATTCCCAGATGGTGCTTTCTTATGATGCTAGTAATGGAGAGACTAAGAGATCATAAAAAGTAGAAAACATGGGTTGTACTGTGTGTTGGTGTTGATGGACTAGATGGACTGAGATTAGTGTTCGTGTGGGCTAAGTGGCCAGCCGGATGGGTCAGCTTGGTCCTCAGCAGGTACCTGGTAGCCAGTCAGACCCACATGTCCCAGAGCAGAGACTGGCACCAGGTACCCACAGGGACTAGCCAAACTGGCCAGTGTCCACACCGGCATTGGCTGCTGCCCCGTTACCTGCCCTCTGGGCCCCTTCCAGACCTCCGGTATACTGAGAGGGTGAACAGAGGACAGACAGAAGGACAGACTGAAGGAAGGATCGGTAAAAAGAAGTAAAAAGAAGGGATAGAAACTGGGGGGGAAAGAAGGATAAGCTACTGGAGGGGAAGGTAGAAACCTGAGAGATAGAGAGACTGCTAGAGAAATAGGGCAGCCCCCCCTCTTTCACCCCACTTTTTCATTTTTGCTCTTGAAAATGAAAAGCTAGAGAGACTACCAGAAGAGAAAGAAGGGGGTAAGTTAGTGTGTCTCTCCATTTGTATTCAAAGCAGGTTGTATTGAATCCAGGAAGGGTTGGTACATGCTGCTACACATTATAGTGTGTAATTTGTGTAAGTGCTTCCTTCATTCCTTCATATCTCTCTTTCTTTCTCCCTCTCTCTCTCTCCCTCCTTTCTCTATCTCACTCATTCTCTCTAGACTGGTCAGGTGTAGAGTTAAGGCTGAACTCTAAGGAGACTGGTCAGATGGTCATCAGCACAGAGGTCAAGTTCTACAACTGCAGTGTCCACCAACTGTGAGTATCCTTTCTTTATCTCCTCCCCCTGCAACCTTGGGCCAGTGTTCACTACTGATCTAGGATCAACTAGGATTCCCTTTTAGATCATTATGAATAAGATTATATGGACAGGGGGGACCTGATCCTAGATCAGTATTTGTGAATACCGGCCCTGGAGTACTGCAGTCCTGGAGCACACTACCGAATCAATACTGTTTGAATCTTTTACAGTGTGTTACAGTATCCCTACTTCCTGACCTTGCCTGCCCTCAGTCTGAGCCTCGTAACCCTAAAATAGCCCCTGTGATGTCTAATGCAATCTGATCTAAGCTGTTACCTCCCTTGAGCTCTATAACGGAAACCTCTGGCCATTGCCATAATGAATCCTGGATCTCTGCATGTAGAAACACTGCTTATTGTATGGTCTTAGTCTGACACTGACTCTGTTGGATGTCATGGCCCTTTGTTTTGTTTTGAAAGGCCCTGCCCTCCACCCTCTCCTCCTCTCTAGTGTCAGTGTCTGACTGTGTCTTTGTGTCTGTAGTCAGTCTGAGGAGCCTGTCTGAGTGGAACACAAAGTCACAGTGTACGCTATTAAGAGCAAGATAATCAGCAAGTAATCAGGGAGCATAGCTCGTACTTACTCAAGTTTAGAAGGCTGACATAACACACACACCAACCTGGTCTCAGAGAATTTCGTATCATTCTGTACGTATGGCATGTATTCATTTGCGGATGTCCATCACCCATTTCGTATGGTATATTACAAATTACAAATCGTATTATATGTTGTGAATTTGCAAAACGTACAATATGTTACGAATTTGAAAAACATGTGATATGTTAGGAATTCTAGCTAGGTGGCTAGATGGCTAATGTTGGCTAGATGGCTAATGTTAGCTAGCTGGCTAATGTTAGCTAGGCTAGGGGTTAGGGTTAATGTTAGGTTTAAGTTGAGGAGTTAGGTTAAAGGGTTAAGGTTAGGGTTAGGGAAAGAGTTAGCTAAAAGGGTTAAGGTTAGGGGAAGGGTTTGCTAACATGCTGAGTATTTGCAAAGTAGCTCAAATGTAGTGAGTAGTTGAAAAGTTGCTAAATTGCTAAAGTTGTCTGTGATGAGTTTCGAACTAGACGTTTGCATTATACAACCCCCAATCCACCCTGACCAACCACCCTACTTTCGTTTTATGTAACCATACCATACCAAACGTAACATATCATACTATACTGAACAAATATTTGAACACAACTTGCAACAATTTCAAGAGTTACAGTTCATATCAGGAAATAAATTAATGTATTCCACTTTACTGGAAGTGGAATACTGTTGGCCACAGATACCTTTAAAAAAAAGGTAGGGGTATGGATCAGAAAACCAGACAGTATCTGGTATGACCACCATTTGCCTCATGCAGCGCGACACATCTCTTTCGCATAGAGTTGATTTTGACTTGTGGAATGTTGTCCCACTCCTCTTCAATGGCTGTGCGAAGCTGCTGGATATTGGAACATGCTGTTGTACACGTCGATCCAGAGCATCCCAAACATGCTCAATGGGTGACATGTCTGGTGAGTATGCAGGCCATGGAAGAACTGGAAGAACATTTTCAACTTCCAGGATTTGTGTACAGATCCTTGCGCCATGGAGCCGCGCATTATCATGCTGAAACATGATGTGATGGCGGCGGATGAATGGCACGATAATGTGCCTCAGGATCTCGTCACGGTATCTCTGTGCATACAAATTGCCATCGATTAAAATGCAATTGTGTTTGTTGTCTGTAGCATATGCCTGCCCATACCATAACCCCATACATGTGGTCATTGGTTGTGAGGCCGGTTGGACGTACTGCCAAATTCTCTAAAACGACACTGAAGGTGGCTTATGATAGAGAAATGATCATAAAATTCTCTTGCAACAGTTCTGGTGGACATTCCTGCAGTCAGCATGCCAATTGCACGCTCCCCAGCATGCCAATTGCAGATGGGCCGCCCTGTGCATTAATTGTTGTTTTAGTATGTTTTTTTGCAACAGTTGAACTGTAATAGTTCAGGATTATGGAGTGCTACTGTTTTACGAAGGTTTTAGCAGTCCTTTTTATCACTGAGGCACTTTTTATTTTTCTCAGCGCCGAATGTTCACACAAGACCTCAAATATTTACAACCGAGCCCAGCTCCTGGATTTAGCACACGCAGCGCTATTGCACACCAGGGAAAAGTTCGAAGTTCGTTGAAAAGGCGACGGCGTGGATGCAGGGCACGTCGGAAGTGTAAGGCAAAGCTGAGTAAGTACAAGCCGGCTATGCCGTCTATCATTACGGACAACGTGAGATCACTACATAACAAGGTGGATGAGCTTGAGGGGCTGGTCCATGGACAAAGAGACTACCGGGAAGCTAGCCTATTGTGCTTTACAGAAACATGGCTAAATGATAACATCCCCATAGAGAACGTAACAATCGGCGGTTTCCAGACCATCAGAGCAGACAGGGATAGCGTTTCTTCTGGTAAGAGTAAGGGAGGGGGGCTGTCTTTATAAGTTAACAACAGATGGTGTAATCCGAGACATATTACTGTTAAGGAACCGTTTTGTAGCCCGGATATTGAGCTGTTAGCCGTTAGCCTGAGACCCTACTATTTGCAGAGTGAATTCACGGCGACCATTGCTGTTATTGTTTACATCCCGCCCTCCGCGGACGCAAACACAGCGTGTGACGTCATCCACTCTGCTATTGCGAGGTTACAGACAGCGCATCCCAGTGCCTTCTTTGCCATTTTGGGGGATTTTAACCATGCATCTCTCTCTTCAACGCTGCCCACGTTCAAACAGTTTGTGAAGTGCCCAACCAGGAATAATACAACTCTGGACTTGTTATATGCTAATGTGAAGGATGCATACAACTCAACTGCACTCCCTCCACTCTGTAGATCGGACCACAATCTTGTCCACCTCACCCCACTCTACAGGCCTATGGTCCAACAGCAGCCAGCGACCACTAGGACCATTAGGAGATGGTCCCCAGAGGTGAATGAGGCCCTACAGGACTGCTTTGAAACAACAGACTGGGATATGCTCTGTGAGGCTCATGGGGAGGACATTGATGGACTTACAGACTGCATAACGGACTATACCAATTTTTGTGTAGACAACACTGTACCCACCAGCAATGTTGTTTTCCAAATAATAAACCCTGGGTCACCAGCGACCTGAAGGCCCTGCTGAATGAGAAGAAGAGGGCCTTCAAGGAGGGAGACAGGGACAAATTGAAATGCGTCCAGAGGGAGCTAAAGTTGCGGATTGCTGAGGGGAAGAGAGGGTATAAGGAGAAGATGGAGGACAAGCTGAGGCAGAGCCAGGTGAGAGAGGTGTGGAAGGGTATGAGAAATGTCACTGGCTTCAAAAAGTCAAACAGTGGGCAGACGGAGGGGACCCAGGACAGAGCCAATGAGCTGAACCTATTTTTTTAACAGGTTCGATAGTGGCCCTGTCCACCTCCCCTCCAGCTCCCCAGGCCACACCCTCTCACGGCTGTCCCACCCCCACTTTGCTCACAACACCTCTGTTGAGACAATCAGCAACCCCCTCCCCACCTCCGCCCCCGCTCCCTCTGTCACCTAGACAACGCAGGTTGCACTGTGAGGGTTATGTTTTTTTATTTCTCCAGTGCCTTCAACACCATTCAGCCCCTGCTACTGGGTGAGAAGATGAAGAGGATGAAAGTGGAAGAACCCTTAGTCTCCTGGGTTACGGACTACCTGACCGGTAGGCCACAATTTGTGTGGCTACAGAGCTGTGTGTCAGAACGGGCAGTGAGCAACACAGGGGCCCCTCAGGGAACGGTCCTGTCCCCCTTCCTGTTCACCCTCTACACCGCGGACTTCAGAAAGTTCTCGGATGACTCTGCAATTGTAGCGTGCATCAGGGGTGGGCAGGAGGAGGAGTACAGGAGCACAATCAATGACTTTGTGGTGTGGTGTGAGCAGAACTATCTTCAGCTCAAAATCAGCAAAACAAAGGAAATGGTGGTGGACTTCAGGAGAACCAAGGCCCAAATGACTGCAGTCCCTATACAGGAGATGGATGTGGAAATGGTTGGGTCATACAAGTTCCTGGGAGTCCATATGGACAACAGGCTGGAATGGGCTGGTAACACCGGGGCTCTGTACAAAAAGGGCCAGGTCCTTCAACGTGTGCAGTAAACTACTGCATACTTTCTACCAGTCTGTGGTGGTAGAAAGTATGCACTGTTTTTTGCAGTGGTGTGCTGGGGCGCCAACATAAAGGCCGGTGATGCTTCTCGGGTAAATAAGCTGATCAGGAAGGCTAGCTTTGTTCTGGGGATTAGCCTTGACACTCTAGAGGAGGTGGCAGAGAGACGGATCCTGGCCAAACTGCTGGCCATCATGGACAACGTCACCCACCCTCTGCATGCCATGGTTATGATGCAGAGGAGCACTTTCAATCACAGACTGATCCCACCACGGTGTGCCAGAGAGCACTACAGGAGGTCCTTCCTGCCGGCGGCTATTAGACTATTTAATGCCTCACCGGGCTGCCGTGCCGTCGGCAACATAGACCTGGGGTGTTAGAACCTAGTTTAACAATTATGCATCCATCCGTGAGTAACTCTGGTCTGTAATCACTCATTCATTCAGGATTTATTCATTCAGGACTGTATATACATATTCATGTCCAGTTGTTATATCATATCACGTGCAATATTGTAAGTAATTCTTGGACTGAAATTGCGTAGTCATTCACTCAGTAATGCATATTAGTATCTTGTCAGTTGTATATTTTTTCATTGCTTTTAAACATTGAATGTGCAATACGTGCATTAATTTGTAATCAAACCCTGCACTAAGGACTGTATTTTAAGGGAATTATTACTCTAAATTATACCATACGCACATTTAGCTATTTAAGTATCTCTTCCTGTCATTTACCTGTACAATTAATTTAAACATGCAAAATATTCACTTACCTGTTCATTTAACCAGACTATATTAAGTAAACTATTATTACCCTCACTTATATCATACGCATATTTAGCTATTTAAGTATTTCTCTGCCATCGACCTGTATAGTATAGTTAACCATGCAAATACTCCTTATTTATCTATATCAACTTGCAATATTTTTTATCATTTTTATTCACCTAACACTCTGTAACAATATATAGTGTACATATTCAGCTATGTATCATGTCTTTTGTGTATTTTCGTTCTGGCATCTAAAAACTTGAGACATCTGTGGCATTGTGTTGTGTGACAAAACTGTACATTTTAGAGTGGCCTTTTATTGTCCCCAGGTGCACCTGTGTAATGATCATGCTGTTTAATCAGCTTAATGATATGCCACACCTGTCAGGTGGATGGATTATCTTGGCAAAGGAGAAATGCTCAGTAACAGGGATCTAAACAAATTTGTGCACAAAATTTGAGAGAAGTAAGTGCGTATTTGGTGCGTATGGAACATTTATGGGATATTTTATTTCAGCTCCTGAAACCAAATACTTGTTGCGTAAATATTTTTGTTCAGTGTAGTTTGAGTGCCTCGGATTTACGTTTACCATGTTATGTCTAGTCTATGAGACCAGGCTCACACACACACACACACACATACTTAAATAGATGCACAAACAAACAGACACACATACAGACACACACACACTGCTATGTCGGTGGTTGAATCAGCCTCATTCTTCTGAATTAGTGTGTGCTTGCCAGGGATCCCTCCCATGCTTTTGCACGGGTGAATATTTCAGCATAAGTATGGATAATTTATCCAGCCTCGTTGCAGGGAAGGAAAAAAAAATAGAAGCATAGCCCAATGAGACTTTACCTCCCTCCAACAATTAATTCCTCAATATACTGTACAGTAAGACTATCAGGAGGGAACAATTACTGTACCAGTCATAGGGTTAGTCCAAAATGGCACCCTGTTTGCGGGCCCTGGTCAAAAGAAGTGCACTATATAGACAACAGGATGCCATTTCAGACACAGTCATAGAGACCTGGACCTCCTGTCTATGGGATCCAAACAGAAGAGAGTCAGGAAATGTTACAACCATTTCACGCTGTAATGCAACTCTTAGGGGACAGAGTTTCTAGGCCAAGACTTACATCACAGTGCTTCCTGAAGCTCTACACCCTAACCTGCTGACAACTACACTCTTATGTCCCCTTCCTCCCTTCCTGAGAGATCTGAGCCGTGATGTTGGCAGGCACACATGCGCATAACGTTGGCACACACGCAGTCACGAGAGCACACACACACACACACACACACACACACACCCTGTCGTCATCCTATGCTCTAGGCTGCGTCTGCTGTTTGCCATTTCACTACATCCTCTACCCCTCCTCCCTCATCTCATTCAACACAGGATGAACACAGGGACATGGTTTGGTGTTGGGGGGTTATAAGATGCCAGCTATCTCTAACCCCCCCATTCCCACCCTGCCCAGGGCATCTATAGCGGCATGCAGGCACTGTGCCCCCTGCCAGCTGGTAATTACAACCACATTACAACAATACTGGCCTAATGGTAATGATGGGATCAAGCTGCGCCAATGTCTTATTCGTCCCCATAACTCACTTTACCTCCCTCCCTCCCTGACATTGTACCCTACACTCTTAGAAAAAAGGTGCTATCTGGAACCTAAAAGGGTTATACTGCTGTCCCCATAGGAGAACCCTTTGAAGAGCCCTTATTGGTTCCAAGCAGAACCCTTTTGGTTCCAGGTAAAAACCCTTTTGGGTTCCATGTAGAATCCTTTCCACAGTGGGTTCTTCATGCAACCCACAAGGGTTCAACCTGAAACCAAAAAGTGTTCTACCTGGAACCAAAAAGTGTTCTCCTATGGAGACAGCCGAAGAACCCGTTTGAAACCCTTTATTCCCTATTTAGTGCACTGCTTTTTGGTCAAAAGTACTGCATATGTAGAGAATAGGGTGCTATTTGGGACACAGACAGCATGGCTGTGTCCCAAATGGCAGGGGCCTGCAGTATGCTATACTGCTCCCTCTATTCATACAAACACATTATAGTGCCACTAGAAAAAACTTGTCCTGCTCGGGTTGGCACACTTGTATAGGAACTAGGAGGTACTGTGCCAACCACAAGGGCTCAACAGCATGTGCCCACTTGGGATCTGCTGCACTCGGTTGCTCCTTTTGTGCCATCCTCCTCCCACTTGACTAGTGCAGCTTCCTGAGTGTCTGTCCTGTCCATCTGTCTGTCCCTCCGTGCAGGTGTCTGTCCTGTGTGAACAGTGCCTTCCGCTGCCATTGGTGCAAGTACCGAAACCTGTGTACCCACGACCCTTCCAGCTGTTCCTTCCAAGAGGGACGCGTCAACGCCTCCGAGGTACGTACCACACTCTCTCTCTCTCTCTCTCTCTCTCTCAGCCTGAGGGGCATGTCTCCAAATAGATACATCTAAGCCCCTCCATATTGTCATTCAAACTCTCTATATTTGGTACTACACTCTTAGAAATAAAGGGTTATTCGGCTGTCCCAATAGAAGAACCCTTTGAAGAACCCTTTTTGGTTCCAGACAGAACTATTTTGGGTTCTGTGTAGAGGGTTCTACATGGAACTCAAAAAGGTTCTGCCTGGAACCAAAAAGGTTCTGCCTGGAACCAAAAAGGGTTCTTCAAAGGGTTCTCCTATGGGGGGAGCCGAAGAACCATTATAGGTTATAGATAGCACCTTCACTTCTAAGAGTGTAGCAATTAGAAGTCCGTTATCAGAGCCTTCTAATACCTCTGTAACAATGACATGGGATGTTTTGACAAGATCAATCAGGTTGTTTATGTGTAAGAGTGGCATAGTGTGTTTCACTGATGTTGGCTGCTCTCACCCTACTGTGTGACAGTGGTTAAGGAGTGTATTTACCTATCGAGGTGTAAAGTAACACATTGATTTGTCTACCTGAGAGAGAGGATAGACTACTGCTGCAGAAGAGATGAGGACAGTTGCCTCTCTCTCTCTCTTCACACTTCCCTTTTCACACACTCCACAGAGACCTACTGCGGCAGCACTGACTGATACACAGCACCCACTCTCTTACACACACACACACTTACTGATACACACACACACACACACACACATACTGCTGTAGCTATTATTGGCCTCCCCTTCCCCTCCAGCGTGTTATGATCCTGCAGATTTTTCCTCCAGCTGTCAGTTGTCATCAGTGCACCGGCAGCCATTTTAGAAGATTGACCATCTGAAGTGATCCTATTATGTGAGAAAGGCTTTGGAGTGGAAGAAGTGGAGCAGCCAACACTCTCCAGCACCAGCCAGGAAGGGATGCCCGTATGACCCTGTTTGACCCTGCTGTTGCCTCCCCTCTCCCTCCACCACTTCCCCTGTCGAGGGCTTTTGATCTCTCACATACCAAGAGAACACCATTTTACCCAGCTGGCCTTGCTGTGTGTGTTCGTCTGTTGTTGTTATATTTATTTATTATATGTTATTTATTATTTACCTTTGACCCTCCCGTCCCCCCTCTCCAGGACTGTCCTCAGCTGGTACGTTCGGAGGAGATTCTGATCCCGGCTGGGGAGGTGAAGCCCATCACCCTGAAGGCCCGGAACCTCCCCCAGCCCCAGTCGGGCCAGCGGGGGTACGAGTGCGTCCTCCACATCCAGGGGGTCAGCCACCGAGTCACCGCCCTGCGCTTCAACAGCTCCTCTGTACAGTGTCAGAACAGCTCGGTGGGTACACACTGCAGGGCATGGGGACACGTTAAAACACATGATGGACACTCACAGCAACACAAGCTAGCTAGCAAAGGCTCACATTCACATACACACATACTGCAGGAGAGCAAACAAACACTTACATGTATTCAAATGAAAACATGTTTTCCATCTCTCTTATTCACAAAGCCAGATGTATCCACATGACATTATTTTCGCTATATCACCACAACACCCTGGATAACTCCTAAATTCAATCCATTTGTAAAACAATATCAATTCCAGCCAGGCTCATACTGACTCCAGCACTATTCCTAGAGGACACACGCAGACACATACAAACACACACACAGACAGCCAGGAGGGAGGCAGCTCAGAACAGCACCTCTGTGAAAGAAGGGGACATCCAAATCCAGAAGCATTCCACTTAACTCTCCTCTCAAATGAGGTGGAGATGCAAGGTTGTAGCAATGTTGGGGAACCATTCAACACACAGCGCCAGGCTCAGGGTTGAACTTTCTCATGCTGAAATTATTTCTTCTCCCTCTCTTTTTCTCTCTCTTTCCCTTTCTTTTGCTCTCCCTCTTTTGCTCTGTCTCTCCCTCTCTCCCCAACTCTCTTTCTTTCTTTCCCTCCCTCCCTCCCTCCCTCCCTCCCTCCCTCCCTCCCTCCCTCCCTCCTTCCTTCCCTCTATTTCTCTCCTTCCTGCAGTATCTTTATGAAGGGATGAAGATCAGTGAGTTGCCAGTGGATTTCTCAGTGGTCTGGAACGGCAACTTCATTATAGACAACCCAGATAATATACAAGGTAAGACTGGCACACACACACACACACACACACACACACACACACACACACACACACACACACACACACACACACACATCCACACAAACACTTCCACACAACACACACACACACACACACACACATCCAGACAACACACATCCAGAAAACACACACACACACACACATATCTCGCCAACACATAAAACAGACGTTTCTTGTCAAATAACATCTTGTCTCAGCGGGAGACCAGTCAGACACATCATAATACCTGCTTTTACACCAACAAATGAAGAGCACAGTTGTTAAGAAATCTCATGTTTTAACCAACGAAATCCTCCAGGAAAACAGTACACTACTACATTACACTGCAGTTTGTCATTATAATTTTAGGTTGTCAAATCAAATGCTTTTTCCTGTTCCCACTACTGTTGTGTTTAACCTGAGTCCTCCTGTATCCCACAGTGCACCTGTATAAGTGTGCGGCCCAGAGGGATAGCTGTGGCATGTGTTTGAAAGCCCAGAGGAAGTTCGAGTGTGGCTGGTGTAGTGGAGAGGGCCGTTGTACCCTGCGTCACCACTGCCCGCCGCTCAACCCCCGCTGGCTAGACCTCTCCAGCAAGAACGTCAAGTGTACCAACCCCCGCATCACCGAGGTCAGTGATAACACACACACACCCAGCCACCCTCGACCCTCTCACGACCCTCTCTTTTCCTTCACCCGCATAAGGTTACACTTACTTGTCCTCTGCATCTATCGCCTTTAGCTTTAACTTGTCGTATCCCTGAACCATATGGTGGAATATTATGTATCTGCCTGATTCGTACTAAACAAAACAAAAGCAGGTAGGCAGTAAAGGTGATGCTGCTTATGGTTGGGTGTACAATGTATCTGTACACAGTTATCCTTCAATTGAGATCAACAACAACAGACTTAGAGCGGACAAGTATAGCTCTTGACAATGAAAGGTCGTATTTGCATTGTGAGGCCTACATGGCAGAAGTGGTTTGGGCTGAACTGGTCTGGTCTGAACTTGTCCGGTCTATGTGAATGAGGATCCCCTCAGCTGTACCCCCACTTATGGTGCTGCAAAGGCCTAGATGGGCTCTCTACCTCTCTCTCTCACCCCTCTCTCTTTCTCATCTATCCCCCCTCACTCTCTCTCTCTCTCTCTCTCTCTCTCTCTCTCTCTCTCTCTCTCTCTCTCTCTCTCTCTCTCTCTCTCTCTCTCTCTCTCTCTCTTTCTCTCCTTCTCCCACACACAATAAATATGCAGGGAGAGAGCATCTGGTGTTTATTTTCACTGAAGAGCAAAAGTGAGTGTGTGTGTGTGTGTGGGAGTGTGTCACCTTCAGCTGCACTGTAAAGGTGAGGGACCTGACACATACACCCTAGGGGCCTGCCTCAGTGTCTCTCTCTCTGTAGTGTGACAGCTTGCTTCCTGTCTATCTGTGCCACACAAGCCACTTTTATAGATATGTGTGTGCTTGTTTTAACTGGAGCTCCAAGCTTAAAAAGGACTTCAATTTAATTTAATGTTCACACTAGCACAGTGAAATACATTACAGTACACTGTTTTAACAAAAAATAATAGGCGACCAGCCTCTAGCAGTGAAGCTACTATCCCTGCTTGAGTTCCCCAGACAGACGTAGTCTCATTGAGGCAAGCTTATCGACGTGGCAGACTATTCAGACAGTAAAGTGCATTAGAGTAAGAGGAGAAGCAGCTATTGATTTGTGCCATGACAGAGCCCTTTCTCACACAGTTGCCCTGGCTTGCACCTGACAACAATGCCCAACCCTGCTACTGTCCCCCATGACGTGTTTGTTTTCACCCAGCAGCAGCCCTTTATGTGTACTGAGGCATCATTTCCGTGTGGCTAGTGTGGTGGGTATAGTTAGCCCAGTGTCACAGGGGAGTCAAACATTGTATTTAATTTAGAGCTGGGTGATATGGGCAAAATATCGTAGCACAGTATTTTTCAAATGTATTACGGTATTTTGATGTTTTTGAATAATAAAAGTTCTAAATATGCTTTCTGAGTAGTTCATGACCCTAAGGTGAAAAACACATACATTATAAGTGATTTAATTGGGGGCTTTCTCCAAAGAGCTGCATAATATGGGCAAAACATCTAAGCCTAGTTAATTGGTGAACTGTTGGAATCATGTAAATAGAATGATTGATCTAATTCTATAGTTGGAATATAGAGGGCAGCACCTTGAATACATTGTTTGACATGACAACGAATGAAGAAGCCAGGGAGGAATTATTGACATATTTTTCAGTGTTTCCAGGGAACCCTAATTAGATGTTACATGACATGTTTTCTTACCTCATGTAGCTAGCTAACATGCCCGGTGGAGTGTTCAGAGGAACGCGTCGTCGACCGAAACAGCTGCAGGACAATCAACTCACAGACAGGGGAGGTCGGCATGGCAGGTAGTTCAGATGGGAGTGAGATGGAGTTTAATGAGAGGTATGGACCGTGGGAAGGTGATGAGCTACGTACACTAAGGTAGTGCGAAAAGAAAGAAATGTGAGGAAGAGGGTCAGAGAGGAGGGTGGGAACGAAGAGAGGAGTAGGGTGAGAAGAGGAAGGGGTAATCGAAGAGACGAGACGGAGGAGTTGAAGGTAATGGTGGTGTTTGTAGAGCCTATAAGGAAAAGTTTGCATCCGATATCACTGTCTAAGGCTATTAAAGTGGAGATTGGGCCTGTTAAAGATGCAAAGTGTATAGGGTACGGGAGGGTTTTAATTTTTGCGGACAATGTGAAGCAGAGAGATAAGATACTGTCATTAAAGTCTCTGAATGGAGCTGATATTAAGTGTCATGTGCCAGGAAGCAGGGCTAAAATGAGGGGGGTGATTACAGGGGTGTCGCTGGAAATGTCAATGGAAGAGTTTAAGAAGGAAATGAAGGGGGAAAGGTGTTGGAGGCGAGGAGGTTGACTAGTAAAACTAATAAAGGGAACGGTGAGGAGAACCCTACTGTGATGATAGAGGACAACTACCCAGAAGAGCGTTTTTGGGATACATACGTTTTTATAGTGAGGGAGTATGTGCCAGCGCCGCTGCGATGCTCTGAGTGTCAACGTATGGGACATGTGGCCAGTGTGTGCAAGGGACAGAGTAGGTGTGCAAAGTGTGGGGGCCCACATGAGTATGGAAAGTGTGGTGTTGAAGCCACATTGAGGTGCTGTAATTGCGGTGGAGAGCAAAGTGCGGCATTTGGGGGATGTATTGTGCAGAGAAACGAGGCGGAAGTACAAAGATTTAAAACAAGGAATAAGTTAACGAAAGCAGAGGAAACGAGGAGAGTTAAAAGGAGACAAGCGGAGCAGGAGCAGAGGAAACAGGGAGAACACAATCTGATGGACCAATGAGGATAGGACTGATGGAGGTTCCAAGAAATGGGAGCATGAGGAATGCACAGTAACGAAAGAGTCAATGGTAGTGAAACAGGTCGACTTCCTGGCATTTATGTGTAACATACTGAATATGAGAGAGCAGGTTAAGACAAAGTCAACACGTATGGATATGGTGGTACGTGCTGCTAAGGATTTCCTGGGAATTATGGAAGTGACAGAGGAAACGGTGCTTGGGGGATGTTGTCTAAAAGTGGAGATGTGGATCGTAGTGTTATTTAATGTCGTTTGTGGTCTAACGATGCAATGCAAGGAGTTTAGTAGCAAATGGAGGGGAAGGGATGGCGTATAGAGTTTGATATAAAGGATGTGGAGTACGTAGGAAAAGAGGTGTGTAGGAATGGGGGTAACATTGTGGTTTTTAATTGTTATAATCTGTGTAAACCTCTACAGTTGGAGCAGTTGGAAGTGATTGGTAAGTACGGCAGGGGTAATAAGGTAATATGGTGTGGTGATTTTAATGCCCATAATGAGAAATGGGGAAGCGGACACACAGCTAGTAATGGGAATGTGGTGGAGGAATATATGGGTGGTTGTGGCCTGGTGTGTGTTAATGATGGGGTTGGTACGAGAATCAATGTAGTAAGGGGTACTGAATCATGTTTAGACTTGATGTTGGTGTCTGCATCTCTGGCAGGGAGGTGTGAATGGGAAGTGTTGAGATACTCCACGGTAGGGAGTGATCATTATCCCATTATGGGTAAGATTAAGGTCGGAGTGTGTATGCAGAGTAGGGGGCATTATGGGAGATGGTGTTTTGAGAAGGCTGATTGGGTGATGTTTAAGTATGTGTGCGAGAGGGAGGGGGGGGGGGGGGGGGAGTTGACTATGGAGGGGTCGGTGAATGAGTGCGCTGAGATGGTAACAGGTGTGTTTATATCAGCAGCAGATGTGGCTGTACCAGTAAGTAAGGGGGAGGCAGGCGGAGCGTGGTACCATGGTGGACAGATGATTGTTCAAAAGGGATACGTGATCGGGATGAGGCTTTTCGGAAGCTGAGGAGTAGTTTACCGGCTAGCAAGGTATCAGATTATCACAGGAAGAGAGCGGAGGCTAGGAGGACGATTAAAAGATCAAAAAGGGAGGCATGCCGTGATTTCTGCTCTACTATTGGTAGGGGCACGGACATTGGTAGGGTGTGGAAAATGTTTAGGAAAATGATGGGAAATGTTGGAATTCCAGTGTTGGTGGAAGATGATAAGATTGCTATGACCAGTAAAGAAAAGGCAGATGCGATCATCTATGTGAGGAGAGTAAGAGGAGACGGTGTGATATGTTGAATAGAAATAGAGATGTGTTGAAGAAGAAGGTGACTACAGGGGAGGCCATGGATGCAGAATTGACAAGGTTTGAGTTAACAAGGGCGTTGGTGGGATGCAGGCAAACCGCGCCGGGAGAAGATAGAGTAATGATTAATTAGGCACCTGATAATGTACTGGAGGCTGTAGTAGGGCTGTTTAATAAGGTGTGGAGGACCGGGGTGTTGCCAGATGGATGCAGCAGTACTACTGTTTGCCAAGCCTGGTAAAGATCCAGAGACGGTGACTAGCTACAGACCTATTGCTCTGACCTCCAATATGTGTAAATTAATGGAAAAGATGATAGTGAATAGATTGATGTATTTATTGGAAGGTAGGGGCTTGTTAAGTGAAGCACAGAGTGGGTTCAGGAGAGGGAGGTCTACTGTAGATGCATTGGTGGTGGTTAGCACGGAGATAGCTAAGGCGTTAGCAATGAAAGAAATTATGACGGTAGGGTATTTTGACATTGAGAAGGCATATGATACCATGTGGAGGGAGGGAGTATTGATTAAGTTGAGTGCACTGGGTATTGGGGGTATAATTTGATTATGGATTTCTTGTTCGATAGAGTTATATAGGTAAGGGTTGGGTCAGTAATGTCAGATGTGTTTGAGGTGGTCAGTGGTACCCCCTAGGACAGTGTCATTAGCCAGGTGTTGTTTACACTAATATTAGATGATGTGTTAAAGGAGGTAGGTCAAGGAATGGGAGTGGCATTGTATGCAGATGATGGGGCTGTGTGGAAGAGAGGTAGGAACGAGAAGTATGAAATGAAAAAGATGCAAGAGGCGGTTGATATGGTGGAGAACTAGTCGAAAACATGGGGTTTTAGGATGTCGGTGACAAAGTCCTGTTTCATGGTTTATTCTAGGAGAAAGGGTGTAGATGTTCGGCTGCATATGTTTGGACAGGATTTGGGTAGGGTTTCGGAATTTAAATATTTGGGGTTATGGTTTGATGAGAGGCTGACGTGGAGGAGACATGTTGAGTATCTGGAAATGAGGTGTAGGAAGGTGCTGAATCTCATGAGGGCAGTGGCAGGACATGATTGTGGGGCAGATAGACAAACGTTGTTGTATATGTATCAGACACTGATTAGATCGTATATAGATTATGGATGTTTTATTTATGGATCAGCTGCAAAAACACTGGTACAGCGTCTAGACAGGGTACAGTCACGAGCCTTGAGATTGTGTGTGGGTGCCATCAGGACTACACCGGTAGTGGTGTTACAGGTGGATACGGGGGAAATGCGGTTGAAATTAAGGCGGAACAAATTGACTCTTGCGTATTGGACTAGATTGTAAGGTTTTGCAGAAAGTCACACTGCGGTCAAAGCGACCAGGAATTGTTGGGAGAGAGATATGGGTAGAAAGAGGGAGTATGGGTGGACGATTGGTCAGAAAGTGGTGGAGTATGGATTGGGGGAGATAATGATTGGCCCGGCAATAGCTTTGGGGCCGATCCCACCGTGTGGATGTGGGGATGATTGAGGACAGGAGGGAGTGGGAAAAGGATGACATGAGTATGTTGGTTGAGAGATATGTCAGTAATCGTTATTATGAGTTTTTGAGGGTGTATACGGATGGGTCCAAGTCAGCAGATGGGGGTAGAGTGGGTGCAGGGGTGCATATATCTGAGTTCCAAGTAAGTTTATGTCATAGAGTGACTGATAATGTGTGGGTTGTTACGGCGTAGATGGTGGCTGTGATACTTGGTCTGAGATTGGTAGAGGATGTGAAACCAGACAGGCTGGTTATTTGTTCTGATTCAGCTGCAGTGTTGAATAGTGTGAAAAATGGCAGATCAGATGGGGAGGATCTATTAGGTGAGTTGATGGGGATATTGCTGGGATTGGAGAGAATGAGGGTGGTAATGAAGTTTTTTTGGGTCTCATGCTGGAGTAGAGGGAAATGAAGAGGCTGATTTGGTGGTGAAAAGGGCAGCGAGGAGGATGGAGGTAGATGTCCGGGTCCCATTGGGGCGCAGGGAGGTCAAGTCCTTTATACGGGCAGGAGGGATTGTTGTATGGGAGAGACAGTTGGGTGAGGGTAGTACAGGGAGACATTTTTACAGAGTGCATAGGTCAGTGAGGGTAGAGATGGGAATTGTGGGGTGTAGGAGAGAGGAAGTGGTATGAAGCAGGTTACGGTATGGACACACGGGTTTGAACGCAACATTAAGAACAGTGGCAAAACATGATACAGGATTGTGTGACGAGTGTATGGTGCTGGAAACAGTGGAACATGTAATGTTTTTATGTGAAAGATATGATGTTGATAGGGAAAGACTATGAAAAGGACCTGGGTGGTGTTCTTGGGAGTTGGAAAGGGAAGGAGGCAGTAATAAATGGGGTGTTTTCATTTCATAGGAATACAGGCCTTATTAAGAGGATATAAAGTAGGGAGGCCGTGACCGGCCTCACTCCAGTACAGCAGGTGGCGGTATATGCACCTTCAGTTGGTTGTGATCTGCCAAAAAAAACGAAGAAGAAGAAGCTAGCTAACATATTCATGCTTTGCCTACTCCTCTCCGATTTGGAAGATACCGTTGCACAAACAACATGCTTCTCTAGGCCTACACAAGCACAGGTACTAGGCTGTATTAGCTAGCTAAGTTTGCTCTGACTTAGTACATTTAGCTATTTAACTAGCAATTAGCATTAGCGGCTAACACAATTTATTTTGGCTAGAACTTGCTAAGAAAAGACAAACTAGCAGACAGTAGTTTGCAGACAGTAAGATACAAAAACGAATAGTGTAATTATAGAACACTTGTAGAAAGCAGCGTCGTTGTTACCAACATCTTTCTGGATCTGACCAGCAGACTGCAGAATGAAAGGCAAGAAAGTGCTTGTGACTCCATGGGTGGGCAACTGCTCTCTCCTTGAGTGGTAGGGGGTGGGGCTTGGTGTGGGAAGCAGCATGCAGCAGCAGGAGGAGAGGGAGAAAGACGAGTCAAGTAGCAAACGGAGTAAACCATGAAAATGGACATTACACACGCCGAAGTTGAATATCACATTTAACAAAACAAACATTGAATACTGTTATAGAAGGTAAAGTAAAAACCCAAACTGGTTCCTGCATCAATACTGGTATATAGTAAAATATGGTATATCGCCAACCCTCATTTAATTAGATCTGGTAATGCACAAGTACGTAGGTCGTCATTGTAAATAAGAATGTGTTCTTAACTGACTTGCCAAGTGAAATAAAGTATAAATAAATAAAAACTATGTGCTCTGTGTTTAACCCCAGGACCAACCTACACATTGATTCATACGCTCCCCACTGTGTATTCAGAAATAACCACAGCCAATATATAGTTAAAGATATCCCTAATTGATTTGCTATACTGTACTCTGATTAGGCAGGCTACGCCAGGGTGGGTGTTATGAGGAACTTGTTCAAGCTTTTTTTCCCTCACTCCTCCCCCTTTTGTTCTCTGTTTCTCTCCCTCTCCTGTGTTTGTCCGTGTATCTCTTTCTATAACTCATTCTAGTAAATGAAGTTACTGTCATTCTGAGATATCTACATTTACGTCATTTGGCAGACACTCTTATCCAGAGCGACTTACAGTTAGTTATTGCATACATGTTCATACTTTTTTCACACTTGTCCCAGGTGGGAATCAAACCCGCAACTCTGGCGTTGCAAGCGCCATGCTCTACCATCTGAGTTATAGGGGACTTTTCTCACACAGCGAAGTGTGTGTGACTGACAGCGTGTGTGCATATGAGGTGTGTGTGTGTGTGCGTGGACTTCTAACATGCAGGAACCCTATGGGCACATATCTCATTCAGTTCCCAGTTTTCATTAGTGTAGTGAGTAGTGTATGTGATTACCAAGGACACACTGAGTGGACTTCTCCATTCCTCACTCTGAGTAGTAGGTTAGAGGGATATCAGTGGAGAAAGTAGCTGAGGAAGAGATATTAGAACAGAGCAGAAGAAGCTGAACAGAGGGAGTGATCAAATACAAATCTTAGAATCAACTATTAAAGACTACCAGAACCCACTGCATTCTCCAATTACATTGGATGAACTACAGGACAAGATACAAACCCTCCAACCCAAAAAGGCCTGTGGTGTTGATGGTATCCTTGATGAAATTATAAAATATACAGACCACAAATTCCAATTGAATATACATAAACTTTTTAACATCATCCTCAGCTCTGGCATTTTCCCCAATATTTAGAACCAAGGACTTAATACCCTAATCCACAAAGGTGGAGACAAAATTGACCCCAATAACTACCGTGGGATATGCGTCAACAGCAACCTTGGGAAAATCCTCTGCATTATCATTAACAGCAGACTCATACATTTCCTCAGTGAAAACAATGTACTACAATGAGCAAATGTCAAATTGGCTTTTTACCAAATTACTGTACGACAGATCACATATTCAACCTGCACACCCTAATTGACAAACAAACAAACCAAAACAAAAGCAAAGTCTTCTCATGCTTTGTTGATTTCAAAAAAGGTTTTGACTCAATTTGTAATGAGGGTCTACTATACAAATTGATGTTAAGTGGTGTTGGGGGAAAAACATACAACATTATAAAATCCATGTACCTTGGCCTCCATGTAAATCTTGCCCTAGAGCACACAAAAAACTATACTTACCTTGGCCTAAACATCAGCGCCACATGTAACTTCCAAAAAGCTGTGAACGATCTGAGACAAGGCAAAAAGGGCCTTCTATGCCATCAAAAGGAACATAAAATTCAATATGTGACAAACACCCAATTGAGACTGCATGCAGAATTCTGCAAAAATATCATCCAAGTACAACGTAATTAGGCCGATACCCGCTAAGTATCAAAATCGAGAAAAGAGACGTTAAATTCTACATAACAAAGCCATCCCCTACAGAGAGATGTACCTGGAGAAGAGTCCCCTAAGTAAGCTGGTCCTGGGGCTTTGTTCACCAACACAAACAGACCACACAGAGGCCCAGGACAAGCAACACAATTAGACCCAATCAAATCATGAGAAAACAAAAAGATAATTTCTTGACACATTGGAAAGATGTGAAACATACAGACATGATACATAGTGCTGCGGTATGAAAAAGTATAAAAATACACAAAGTTTGGAGTGCAAAAAGCTATAGAAACGCATTGCATAGTATGAGTGAATAACTGAATATGTATACTATACATATTTTTTTTTTTTTAACTAAGCCAACTAGAATGCTATTTGGCCCTAAACAGAGAGTACATAGTGGCAGAACACCTGACCACTGTGACTGAGCCAAAATTAAGGAAAGCTTTGACTATGTAAAGACTCAGTGAGCATAGCCTTGCTATTGAGAGAGGCCTCAATAGGCAGACCTGGCTCTCAAGGGAAGACCGGCTATGTGCACACTGCCTCCAAAATGAGGTGGACACTGAGCTGCACTTCCTAACCTCCTTCCAAATGTAGAACCATATAAAAGACACATATTTCCCTCAGACACAAAAATAATTAGAAAACAAATTAAATGTTGATAAACTCCCATATCTATTGGGTGAATTACTACAGGTTGCCATCACAGCAGCAAGATTTGTGATCTGTTGACACAAGAAAAGGGCAACCAATGAAGAACAAACACCATTGTAAGTACAACACTGTATATAGCCATACTATGACATTTGTAATGTCTCTATTCCTTTGGAACTTTTGTGAGAGTAATGTAATGTTTTGTTTATTATCTATTTCACTTGCTTTGGCATTGTAAACATGTTTCCCATGACAATAAAGCCCATTGAATTGAATTGAATTGAATTGAGAGAGAGAGAACGGAAAGTAACATTGAGAAGTTGAGAGGTGAAGTGAGGTGGGAGGAAGAAAAATGAAGTCAGAGGAAGAAGAGGATGCCAAGTAGATGAAAGAGGAGGAGAGAAGGGAGAGTAAGGGGAGAGGAGTGCAGAGCCCCTGTGGGGTGTCAGAGCTCAGCCCTGTTATACAGCACATCTGCCACTGGGAGCCTTTACTGCATTGATTTGTACTGTTCACTGGAGTAGGACACACACACACACACACACACACACACACACACACACACACACACACACACACACACAGTACACCAAATAGCAAGCAATATTTGGCACTTGTTGAGCTTATATTATTTACCTCTCTGCATCCATTAGTTCTTCTCTTCCCCCAACCCCTTCCTCTCCCAATAATGAGAATTTCTTCAAAAAGACTATACTCTTTCCCTCACGGGCTGAATTTGTGAATACATTTTGTTTTGATTGTATGCAACAAAGCCCCAATCATGATCGGATTTGTATACATACATCGATATTAGTCTATGTGCCTACCAGAAGACGCTCCTTGTGAATAATTTATATTTCTATTAAGTACCGTGCCTGAGCGCCCCCCACCACGGCACAGTATTAATATTGAACAGATATAAGCCTCCTCTAACAGCAGAGGGAACGGCATCAAATGAAGCTGGGGATTAGAGGACTTGAAAGACATCATGGGAAGGAGGAACCCTCTCTGGGCTGGGCTGTATGGAGAGACTACGGCTTCCTTTAATGGCTTGATACACTATAGTACTGTAGCTATAGCCTTAGCACTCCTGATCCGTATAAGAGCGGTATACAGTACCGTAGCTAATCTCTAGATCGTGCCCATTAGTAAATCATCATTGCATAACAATGTGAAATGTAAAGGCTTCGTGTAAAGGCAGTATACAGTATAGATCAGTGGCCTGTTGTACCACCAGAGGGAGGATGGGACTGACAGGCACCCAGTAAACAGTAGACTACAGCAAACTAAGTCCTTCTCTTCTCTCTCTGGCCCTGGAATACCCCTGTGTTCAACGGTTCATTTAGACCAGTGGTCACCAACTGGTCTAAGGCATTCCAAGGCATTCCTAGTCGATCGACAAACATTTCTGTAAAAAACCCAACGATAAAGCCTTGTGTTCCTATTTCTTTTATTCGTCTCGGGCTGTCGGCGTTAGGTACCCCCGATTCAGCTGCCCTGCGTGCCGGGTAGGCAAACTGTTGCCATTTTGAACCATTTCATGTGAAGGTACAAACTCTGCCTTTCCGGCGGGCCCGGAGAGAAAATCAGGTGCACTATAGGCCACCGCTGGCCAATCAGATGGCTCAGATTACCGTGTCTACAGTAATGTTGCAGGCATAAAAGAAAGCTACAGCAAAGTTGATACTGTGAGATTTCAAAACGTTTAAAACCATGACTAGAGAGAGACTGTCAACGAATACAGAAAAGAGCTGCTGTTTGTTTGAGTGAGTTCATGTTTAAGTTCTTACTCAGCACTGTCAACACTTTGTATTGTGTAAAAAAAAAAAATCAGAGCGGTAGATCTCGGTTTGCATTTTGACTCAGAAAGTGATCTTGACTCAGAAAAGGTTGGTGACTACTGGTATAGATCCAGCCAATGGCAGGCACTACAAATCGTTGTTCAACCAACCGAAGCATCTAGACAAACACACTCAAGCACAGATATGGAAACAGGGGGTAGAGAGGCCTGGAGTGAATAAGTCACAGTGCCCTCATGGAAGCCGTGGTGCCTCCCCTCCCCACCACACAGCAGTACACCTTGCAGGTGTGTGTCTTTTAATGAGTGCATGTTAGATGCCCTCTCCCCTCCAGACAGCCATAGCTGCCCTCCCTGGTGGACAAACAAGTCTATTTGGAGAGGAGGAACTCAACCACAAATACATCCTCCAAAAGACCATGCCTCCATCCCTTCTTCGCTCCCTCCCTTTCTTCATTCCTCTTCTCCTTCCATTATTTCTCTCCTGTCTTTCATCGCCGTCTGTATCTCTCGGCAGGCTGCAGGACATTTAAGACCCTATAAAGTATTTAGTGTGTAGTTTGTTCGCGGAGAAACAAGTGATAAGTGGGTTTTTATAAAGCACATTAACCGCTAGTCACAATGAAATTTGACATGCCTGAACTACCCTCAAAGACCCAAAGACCCAGCTCTGAGGTCTGGGTGCAAGCTGTGCTGTTTAAAACACTGGGAGTGGATCTACCCACGGCTATTCAAATGCTACAAGGCTCATATTGATAGCAGCTTCAGAGGTAACAGTTCTAACATACTTTCAGTTGGACTTTTGTAACTCAGGCTTCTATGTTTAAATGTAATCAGAAACAGCTTTTATCTGAGGAAGGGGAAAGCCTAAAAGAAAAAGAGAGAGAGAGCACTAGTGAAGCCTACATTAAGGCCTGTTCACACGAAGAGTACAGAGTGATGTCTGCCGTTATAATATGGTACAACTCAGCCTCAAAGCCATCCTCTCTCTCCTCTCTATGTCTGTCAGTAGAATGTAGAATGCCATTGAGTTTCATACTTTCTATTCTATCTCCCCCCAAAGCTAGCTCAGGTTGCTTTTCTACAGCATCTATTGAGTTTAGCCTAGAGTAGATGAGCACCACTTTCCCCACCATTACTTCAGCTAAATATATAAACATGGTGCTTAGCAATGCCAGGCTGGCTGTCAATGCCTGGCTGTCAATGCCTGGATGTCAATGCCTGGCTGTCAATGCCTGGCTGTCAATGCCTGGATGTCAATGCCTGGCTGTCAATGCCTGGCTGTCAATGCCTGGCTGTCAATGCCTGGCTGTCAATGCCTGCCTGTCAATGCCTGGCTGTCAATGCCTGGCTGTCAATGCCTGGCTGTCAATGCCTGCCTGTCAATGCCTGGCTGTCAATGCCTGGCTGTCAATGCCTGGCTGTCAATGCCTGCCTGTCAATGCCTGCCTGTCAATGCCTGGCTGTCAATGCCTGGCTGTCAATGCCTGGCTGTCAATGCCTGGCTGTCAATGCCTGGCTGTCACTGCCTGGCCATCTTCTCTTCTCTTTTTTACTCTCTCTCCCTCTATGGTTCTCTAGTACTGTTAGAGTTTCATGTTGGCCATTCCCCTCCTCTCTCTCTTCTCTCTCTTCTCTTCTATTCACTCTTATCTTCTCGTTCCTATTATTTATCTCTCTCTCCTTCTCTCTCTCTCTCCTCTCTCTCTCCTCTCTCTCTCTCTCTCTCCTCTCTCTCTCCTCTCTCTCTCTCTCTCCTCTCTCTCTCCTCTCTCTCTCCTCTCTCTCTCAATTCAATTCAAGGGGCTTTATTGGTATGGGAAACATATGTTAACATTGCCAAAGCAAGTGACCGCTGTGCCACTTGGGAGGCCGGCCTGCATCATTCTTAAATGGAAGAAGTTTGGAACCACCGAGACTCTTCCTAGAGCTGGCTGCCTGGCCAAAATGAGCAATCGAGGGAGAAGGGCCTTGGTCAGGGAGGTGACCAAGAACCCAATGGTCACTCTGACAGAGGTCTAGAGTTCCTTTGTGGAGATGGTGGCAACATCATAATGGTGGCAGCACCATGCTGTGGGGATGTTTTTCAGCGGCATAGACTGGGAGACTAGTCAGGATTGAGGCAAAGATGAACGAAGCAAAGTAAAGAGTGATCCTTGATGAAAACCTGCTCCAGAAGGTTCACCTTCCAACAGGACAACGACCCTAAGCACACAGCCAAGAGGAGGTGTGGCTTCGGGACAAGTCTCTGAATGTCCTTGAGTGGCCCAGCCAGAGCCCGGACTTGAACCCGATCGAATATCTCTGGAGAGACCCGAAAATAGCTGTGCCTGCCCCATCTAAAGGCTATTATGTGGGTGTTGCTATAGGCCACCAAGTGCTAACAGTCAGTATCTAAATAATGTGTGTGAAATGCTTGATAGTGTATGTGATGTAAACAGAGAGGTCTACTTTCTTGAATTTTGACAGTTTTTCATCAAGCTGTTTGCTCAAGATGAAGATTCTCACTGTAACCAGTGCCTGTAATGTGGTTCAGGTTATTAATCAACCTACCAAGGTGTTTACAAACACTACAGGAACACGATCATTTACATGTATTGAACACATTTTTACTAATACTGTAGAACACTATTCTAAAGCTGTATCCGTACCCATTGGATGTAGTGACTTCTGTAACCGTAAAAGCCTTGGTTTCATGCATGGTTTCATGCATGCATGTCAACATTAGAAGCCTCCTCCCTAAGTTTGATTTATTCACTGCTTTAGCACACTCCGCCAACCCGGATGTCCTAGCTGTGTCTGAATCCTGGCTCAGGAAGGCCACCAATAATTCGGAAAGTTCCATCCCCGACTACAATATTTCCCGTCAAGATAGAACTGCCAAAGGTGGCGGAGTTGCAATCTACTGCAGAGATAACCTGCAGAGTTCTGTCATACTGTCCAGGTCCGTGCCCAAACAGTTTGAGCTTCTACTTTTAAAAATCCACCTTTCCAGAAATAAGTCTCTCACTGTTGCCGCCTGTTACAGACCCCCCTCAGCCCCCAGCTGTGCCCTGGACTCCATATGTGAATTGATTGACCCCCATCTATCTTCAGAGTTTGTATTGTTAGGTGACTTAAACTGGGATATGCTTAACACCCCGGCTGTCCTTCAATCTAAGATAGATGCCCTCAATCTCACACAAATTATCATGGAACCCACCAGGTACAACCCAAAATCCGTCATTGATATCATCCTGACTAACTTTCCCTCCAAATACACCTCCTCTGTTTTCAACCAGGATCTCAGCGATCACTGCCTCATCGCCTGCGTTCGCAATGGGTCAGCGGTCAAACGACCACCCCTTATCACTGTCAAACGCTCCCTAAAACACTTTTGCGAGCAGGCCTTCCTATTCGATCTGGCCCAGGTATCCTGGAAGGATATTGACCTCATCCCGTCAGTAGAGGAGGCCTGGTTGTTCTTTAAAAGTGCTTTCCTCACCATCCTAAATAAGCATGCCCCTTTCAAAAAACGTAGAACTAAGAACAGATATAGCCCTTGGTTCACCCCAGACTTGACTGCACTAGACCAACACAAAAACATCCTGTGGCGCACTGCATTAGCATCGAATAGCCCCCACGATATGCAACTATTCAGGGAAGTCAGGAACAAGTACACACAGTCAGTTAGAAAAGCAAAGGCCAGCTTTTTCAAACTGAAATTTGCTTCCTGTAGTACTAATTCCAAAAAGTTCTGGGACACTGTAAAGTCCATGGAGAATAAGAGCACCTCCTCCCAGTTGCCCACTGCATTGAGGCTCGGAAACACTGTCACCACCGATAAATCCATGATTATCGAAAACTTCAATAAGCATTTTGCTACGGCTGGCCATGCTTTCCACCTGGCTACCCCTACCCCGGCCAACAGCTCTCTGCCCCTGGCAGCCACTTGCCCAAGCCCCCCCCGCTTCTCCTTCACCCCAATCCAGACGGATGATGTTCTGAAAGAGCTGCTAAATCTGGACCCCTACAAATCTGCTGGACTAGACAACCTGGACCCTCTCTTTCTGAAATTATCAGCCAAAATTGTTGCAACACCGATCACTAGCCTGTTCAACCTCTCTTTCGTATCGTCTGAGATCTCTAGAGATTGGAAAGCTGCCGCGGTCATCCCCCTCTTCAAAGGGGGAGACACTCTAGACCCAAACTGTTATAGACCTATATCCATCCTCCCCTGCCTTTCTAAAGTCTTCGAAAGCCAAGTTAACAAACAGATAACTGACCACTTCGAATCCCACCGTACCTTCTCTGCTATGCAATCTGGTTTCCGAGCTGGTCATGGGTGCACCTCAGCTACGCTCAAGGTACTGAACGATATCATAATCGGCATCGATAAAAGACAGTACTGTGCAGCCGTCTTCATCGACCTGGCCAAGGCTTTCGACTCTGTCAATCACCGCATTCTTCTTGGCAGACTCAACAGCCTTGGTTTCTCAAGTGACTGCCTTGCCTGGTTCTCCAACTACTTCGCAGACAGAGTTCAGTGTGTCAAATCGGAGGGCCTGTTGTCCGATCCTCTGGCAGTTTCTATGGGGGTGCCACAGGGTTCAATTCTTGGGCCAACCCTTTTCTCTATATACATCAATGATGTCGCTCTCGCTGCTGGTGACTCTCTGATCCATCTCTACGCAGACGACACCATTCTGTATACATCGAGCCCCTCTTTGGACACTGTGTTTACTAACCTTCAAACAAGCTTCAACGCCATACAACACTCCTTCCGTGGCCTCCAACTGCTCTTAAATGCTAGTAAAACCAAATGCATGCTTTTCTATCGAATGCTGCCCGCACCTGCCCACCGGACCATCATCACTACTCTTGACGGATCCGACTTAGAATACGTGGACACCTACAAATACCTAGGCGTCTGGTTAGACTGTAAACTCAACTTCCAGACTCACATCAACCATCTCCAATCCAAAATTAAATCCAGAATCGGCTTCCTATTTCGCAACAAAGCCTCCTTCACTCATGCTGCCAAACTTGCCCTTGTAAAACTGACTATCCTACCGATCCTTGATTTCGGTGATGTCATTTACAAATTAGCCTCCAACACTCTGCTCAGCAAATTGGATGTAATCTATCACAGTGCCATCCGTTTTGTTACCAAAGCCCCATATAATACCCACCACTGCGACCTGTATGCTCTTGTTGGCTGGCCTTCATTATATATTCGTCGCCAAACCCACTGGCTCCAGGTCATCTATAAGTCTTTATTAGGTAAATCCCCGCCCTATCTCAGCTCACTGGTCACCATAGCAACACCCACCCGGAGCATGCGCTCCAGCAGGTATATCTCACTGGTCACCCCCAAAGCCAACACCTCCTTTGGCCGCCTTTCCTTCCAGTTTTCTGCTGCCAATGACTGGAACGAATTGCAAAAATCATTGAAGCTGGAGGTTCCCATCTCACTCAACAACTTTAAGCATCAGCTGTCAAAGCTGCTTATCGATCACTGCACCTGTATATAGCCCTTCTGTAAACAGCCCACACTACTACCTCATCCCCATATTTTATTTTTATTTATTTATTTATTTTGCTAATCTTGCACTCCAGTATCTCTATTTGCACATAATAATTTGCACATCCTTCATTCCTGTGTTAATGCTAATCTGTAATTTATATCACCACTACGGTCTATTTATTGTCCTACCTCTTAACCTTACTGCATTTTGCACTACATTTTGCACTCTGTATATAGATTTCTTCTATTGTGTTTTTGACTTTGTTTACTGTGTAACTCTGTGTTGTTTTTGTCGCACTGCTTTGCTTTGTCTTGGCCAGGTCGCAGTTGCAAATGAGAACTTGTTCTCAACTGACTTACCTGGTTAAATAAAGGTGAAATAAAAAAAATAAAAATAAATATAGTGGCTATATCCAGGAGAACCAATGTTCCAAAAGCTGGCCCTAAAATAGTGTATAAGAGATCATACAAAAGTTTTTGCTGTAACTCTTGTGGATGATGTTAAAAATATTTGTTGGTCTGATGTGATTAATTAGGAGCATCCAGGCGCTGCACTTGATGCATTTCTGAAATTGCTTCTTCCAATTATTGATAAACATGCACCTGTTAAGAAACTGACTGTTAGAACTGTTAAGGCTCCATGAATTGATAAGGAATTGAAAAACTGTATGGTTAGAAGGGGATTAGGCAAAAGGAGTGGCTAAAAGTCTGGCTGCATATCTGACTGATTTTCTGCAAATTTAGAAATGATGTGACTAAACTTTACAAAAAGAAGAAAAAACTAACTGTATTATTGAGCCAAGATCAATGATATAAAGAACTTTGTCGTACTTTAAATGAAATTATGGGCAGATGGCTTATTCATCACAAAACCATTTGATGTTGCCAATTATTTTAATGATTACTTCATTGGCAAAGTAGGCAATCTTAAGCAGAAATGCCAACAACGAACAGTGAGCCGTTGTATTCATGCGTAAAAAAAAAAGTAATCATTTTGTAATGTTAGTGTGGCACAGGAGGAAACATTATTGTTATCGATCAATAATGACGAACCTCCTGGCATTAGGAACTTAGATGGAAGGCTACTGAGGATGGCCACTCTGACTCTATGTCCACTCTCATCTGTCATATCTTTAATCTGAGTCTAGAGGAAGATGTTTGTCCTCAGGCCTGGAGAGAAGTCAAAGTAATTTTGCTACCCAAGAGTGGTAATGCGGCATTTACTGGTTCTAACAGCAGACCAATCAGCTTGCTGCCAGCTCTTAGCAAACTGTTGGAAAAACATTTTTTACCAAACAATGCTATTTCTCTGTAAACAAATTTACAACAGACTTTCAGCATGCTTATTGAGAAGGGCACTCAACATGTACTGCACTGACACAAATAACTGATGACTGGTAATAATAATAAGATTGTGGGAGCTGTACTGTTAGATTTCAGTGCAGCTTTTGATATTATTGACCATAACTTGTTGTTGAGAAAATTATGTTTTATGGCTTTTCAACCTCTGCCATATCGTGGATTCAGAGCTATCTATATAATAGAACTCAGAGGGCTTTATTTATTGGAAGCGTCTCTAATGTATGGTGTGGTGTACCACAGGGCAGTTCTCTAGGCCCTCTACTTTTAGAAGTATTTGTACCAATGACATTCAACTGGCATTAAACAAAGCCTGTGTGTCCATGTATACTGATGATTCAACCGTATAACATGTCAGCAACCACAGCTAATGGAGTCACTGAAGCCCTTAACAAGGAGTTGCAGTCAGTTTTGGAATTGGTGGCCAGTAACAGACTGGTCCTGAACATCTCTAAAACTAAGATTATTTTATGTGGCACAAATCATTCCTTAAGCTCTAGACCTCTGCTGAATCTGGTAATGAATGGTGTGCCTGTTGAACAAGTTGAGGAGACTAAATGACTTGGTGTTACCATAGATTGTAAACTGTCATGGTCAAAACATATAGATTCAATGTTTGTAAAGATGTCCATACTAAAGAGATGTTCTGGTTTTTTGACACCTACTCCACAACAAAGCATGTCCTGCAGGCTCTAGTTTTGTTTTATCTTAATTATTGTCTAGCCTTGTGGTCAAGTACTGCTAAGAAAGACCTATTTAAGCTGCAGCTGGCCCAGAACAGAATGGCACGTCTTGTTCTTCACTGTAATCAGAGGACTAATATTAATACTATTCATGCCAGTCTCTCTTAATTAAGAGTTGAGAAGAGACTGACTGCATCACTTCTTTTTATGAGAAACAGTAATGTGTTGAAAATTCAAAATTGTTTGCATAGTCAACTTACGCACGGCTCTGACACACACCTCACCAGACATAACACCAGGGGTCTTTTCATAGTCTCCAAATCCAGAACAAATTCAAGAAAGCGTACAGTATTATATATTTAATTATTTATTTAACTAGGCAAGTTAGTTAAGAACAAATTCTTATTTACAATGACAGCCTACCTAAAGGGTCAGCCCCCGGAGCCAGGTTATTGGCCCAACGCTCTGACCACTAGGCTACCTGCCACCCACAGATAGAGCCATTATTGTGGCTTCCGCAACAGCTAATGGGGATCCTAGTAAAATCCCTCTACAGTTCTCCTTATCACCCCCCTCTACACTTCTCCATCTCTTCCTTTCATCAAGTCATCTCACCCCCCTACTGTACTTCTCCTTTCTCATCCTTCCCAATCCCAAATCCAGTGGCATGTGTTAGGAAATAGCCCCCCTAACCCCCACACCCTTCACATCCCTGGAGCTGTATCTAAGGGAGAGGAAGTGGGCATGTGTGATCTGGCTGGCTGTTTTCTGGAAATTACCCTCCATTGACACAGTGTGACAAAGCCGTGCGGGCAGCGGAGCTCCTCTTAAAAGGATTACACAGGGAGCGTGGAGCTGGGGGTGGGGGGGGGGGCGTTCGGGGGGGCATTCTGGGGGGCTGTCGGCAGCAGGGCGTGCGTGCATGCCCAATGAGCAATCCTCTCCTCCTCCTCTTGCCTGGCTAGGGCTGAGAGAGTAGAGAGTCAGTGTTTAGTGTTAAGACAAACAGGCAAGCGGGCGGGCGCCTGGAGTGGAATAGTGTGTCATTTAGCCTGAGGGGAGACGAGAGAGAGAGAGGAGAGGAAGATGTAGCATGAGTATAAAGCTGCTCGCTCACACACACACACCCAAACACTCACACAGACACACACATACAAACACACACATGCAGACACTCACTGCATTTCTGCTGATGAGCCAGATCCCAGTCTGTCTTTGTCCATTAGGAGTTGATTAGCGTGTCACCATGTAACCACAGGTCTGGAATCAGTTCTTAGGGACTTATGTAAGTATCGTCCAATTGTTAATCTGCCACTCAGATAGTGCCAGGGTCAGACATGGAGCCTCTCTGCTCGCCAAGTCTTTGAGGATATCTTTGATGTAGTGCCACACAAAGTGATATTTATACTCTTCTGATTAATCAAACTTCTTTCTGTCAATGGCAGCTCAGTGATATGGGCTTCATGAATTTATTAAAGTTATTCAAGTTATATCCCATGTCCGGCCTGTCATCAGAAGAGTTATATTGCAGCTTCTGGCTAGGAGAGCATCTCACACGCTTTCACTAGAGATACTGTACCGACCATACATCATCTATCATACTGTACTTCGCTGCCACACCTTCCAGAGTGACACACAGAGCTATTATTCTTCTCCGCTCTCCGTTCTCCTCTCTCTGTTCTCCTCTCTCCGTTCTCCTCTCTCCTCTCTCCATTCTCCTCTCTCCTCTCTCCGTTCTCCTCTCTCCGTTCTCCTCTCTCTGTTCTCCTCTCTCTGTTCTCCTCTCTCTGTTCTCCTCTCTCCGTTCTCCTCTCTCTGTTCTCCTCTCTCCGTTCTCCTCTCTCCTCTCTCCGTTCTCCTCTCTCCTCTCTCTCCGAGGCATTAAACATCCCTCATTTCTTATGTAACTATCCCTAAATTGTTTGGGATTACTGCACCCATTGTCTGACATGGCCTCCTCCTCTCTCCACTGTGTTTCCCCCTGTACCCTGCATGCCCAAGTAGCAATAAAACATTGATGTATTCAGACCCTCAGGCAGTGCAGTGACACACTTACTTTACATCCAGAGCAATTAATGTCCACAAAATCTAGATTACAATGCAGATGTCCCACTGGGGTAGCACAGTGCACAAGTGGACACACACAGACACAGAGACAGACAGACAGACAGACAGACAGACAGACAGACAGACAGACAGACAGACAGACAGACAGACAGACAGACAGACAGACAGACAGACAGACAGACAGACAGAGAGGAGAGAGAGAGAGACCCACCCCTCACGTGGCAGGGGTGAATGCGGCTCAGAAAGCAGGCACCGCTTTAAAATGCTTGTTGGTTTTACTTCCACATGCATGCCTAGTAATGACATATTGATTGTTTACATAGAGGCTGTGACTTCACACATGTAGATGGTATTGTGTGTGTCCAGACCCCTGCTCCTCTCTTCTCTTCCCTCTTCTTTTCTCTCCTCCTCTCACACACACACTCCTCTCCTCTGGACAGCAGCCAGCTCCTAGCCTCTGAGGTGCTGTGCAGCACAGAAGGCAGCATGCCACCCAGAGCCAAGGTCATGCTGGGCGGCCATATTGTATTTTATTACAAGGTGGGCTGCAATGAGCACTAATACGGCCTCTTGTTAGATTGATCACCCATGGCAACAGCAGCAGATCAGGGGACTAGGCAGGTATCCAGAATGTTAATGCACCCTCCAGGTTTTTATGTTTGGCCAAATTGTTTTTATTGGATTTATTAATACGTAACTTATATACAGTGCACAGGTATACAGTATATTATATGATTGTGCTGGTAGTTAAGGTCTTTGTGGGAGGGTTATGTTTGTGTGTTGTATGTAAAGTGAACGATGACATCATCCTTCTAGGAGTAATGATGCAGGTTCCATTAGTCCCCTCTGTTCAGTGGGCTCTGGTGCGATGACATCATACCTGTTTTCTGACATGGGTGGTTGGGGTCGGGAGGATGAAAAAGCTTTTAATTTCTGCTCAGACCCCCTATGACTTGCTACATACAGTAAAGGAGGGTCTCTCATAATATCCATCTTCCGAGATGGAAAGCCTAGAGATTTACAATATTATCAGGAGAGGTCTGTCCATGCTAAAGAGATGTTCTGCATTGTCAAAACCTTCAGATTGTCAGGGAATACCATATTACTATGGAATGCCATGGTGTAAAGTATGAAGAGACTGTTTCTCCTCTGACCTCTCTCCCCTTTGACATCTGCAGGTTACCCCAGTAGCTGGCCCTCCAGAGGGGGGTACCAGGGTAACCATCCATGGCATGAACCTGGGCCTGGCGTTCAGTGAGATTGTGGACCACGTGGAGGTGGCTGGGGTCAAATGTTCCCCTGTGGAGGAAGGCTACATCATTGCAGAACAGTAAGTCAACGCACAGACAGGCACACACAGGTCACACACACAACACCCCCCCCCCACACACACACACACACACATATTAACCTAGCCTTAAATCTAACCTTAGATTATATTTTTTTGGTCCACAATGTGTGGCAATTAAACCGTGTTAAAGGCTAAGTGAATGGAAAATGTTTCTAGAGAACAGTAATGGAATAATGGCGATGCCTTGAAATAGAGTGAACTAAAAAGTGGAAACCCTATATTGTCTTCACAACAAATTATCTAAATTCCCAGTTCTTTACCATTTTAAGACTAGCCAACAACATACAGTCACTAAGTCAGCTTTCTGACCACTGAGAGATGAGTAGAAGCCCAGTAAAAGGAAATGAACATCACATAGGCCTAATTGTGTTCACTGTCAAGCCTTGGAGCTGTATGAGACTGTATGAGACAGGACCATCTAACACAAGCTGGCAGCTCACGCACACACACACAAACACACACAGAGACACACACACACAACACACACACAGAGACACACAAACACACACAGAGACGCGCGCACACACAACACACACACAGAGACACGCACGCGCGCACACACACACACACACACACAGAGACATGCACGCGCACACACACACACACACACACAGAGACACGCACGCTCACAGACACGCACGAACACTCTCTCTAAAACACACACACACACACCAGAGAGACTACTCTCTTAATTATGACTGGAGCAGGACCATCAGTCTCGGCCTGTTGTTTTCCCGTACAGGAAGATAGCCCTCGCACACACACAGTCCCAGAACCTCTGTGTGTGTTTATCTATGTTTAATTGTTTTAATTGTCTGGTGCATCAGAGAGCACATTTAGCCTGTCCCATCACCCTACACTAATTGTCCGTGGCCCATGTTTCATAATTGGCTTCCTGCTGCCTCCCACAAATAGACTAGACATGTTCAGTCAGAACAGCTGAGTCAGGAGAGCAGTGCATTGTGGATACCCCTTCCCTCACCTAGACGGGCACATAGATCCTCCCTGTCACAGCAGTACTGTAACAGTGTTCTGTGTCTTCACCTAGACAGACAGGTGTATGTGTCCTGTACACCTCTCAGAGGAACGAACCCTGACCCTCCCTGTCAGCACACAGACGCACTCTACCATCCTGACCCTGAGCGGAGAGGAGTGGTGGCTTATGTGTGCCCTCACCTTGACAGGTGTATGGAGACCTCTCAGACTATTGACTCAAATGGAACCCTCCCTGTCAGCACACAGCAGCACTCTACCATCCTGACCCTGAGCGGAGAGGAGTGCAGAGTAAAAAGAGGATGTGTAGACAGACAGAAAAAGCACTCTGTCACTCTCTCTTCCCCCATTTGAATAGAAGGACAATGACTTGGAGTCAGTGGGGTAGAAAACAGTTTTGTGAGTTTCGTGTTGGAGCTGCAGCCTCCTGAGACAGAGGTAGCCTGGCACACAGCAGAACAGAGTAGAGCAGAACAGACTCCTCCATGGAGTGAAGTCCTTAACCTTAATTCCTCTGCTGGCCTTCTTCTGTCCTCTCTCTGAACCCTGCTGAGCACTGCAGTGGTGACTACTATACACACCCACATCAGGTACACCTCAGCACCGATACTGAGGCAAATCAAAGAATTGTCATAGGAGTTAATTTCAACAAAGATTGCACTTTTCTGTGTGTGTTCTACCCTAAACATCCAGGAGGTAAATGTTTTGGCCGTTGTTATTAGGGCAGAGGCTTTTGAAATAGATTTTGGTAGTTGGTGTTGTATGGGGTAAAGTTGTATTTTTGGGTCTGTACCGTAAGTGGTTGGGGAGGTCTGGCTGTGTGACTCCAGCCCTGGCTGGATGTGTGTATATAATTGAAATGCACTGCATGTCACACTGGCTGTAGGGGACCATTTGTCAGCAGTGCACCGATCAGACAGCAGTTTAATCCGATTAGGACTCTGCTGGAGTGAATTCATTTATATTGCAGTGTAAAACGTGTCAGATGGGGAAATTAGAAACCTGGCTTGGGACCCCAGCAGCAGTAGTAGTGTGACTAAGAAGGGGTAGGGGTGTGGAGGGGTGTGGGTAGTGTTGGGGTAGTTATTCTATAACATGATGCAGCCTCTATGCTTGAAAATATGGAGTGGTTCTCATTAATGAATTATTGCTCCAAATATAATTACTTTGTATTCAGGAAAAAATTGCTTTGCCACATTTTCTTGCAGAGAACGAAAACATGTTTTGGTATGTTTATTCTGTAGAGGCTTCCTTCTTTCCACTCTGTCAGTTAGGCTAGCATTGTGGAGTAGCTACAACATGCGGTAATGGCTGTGGCCAATGGCTCGGTTTTAGAGGCCCTCCTCTTGGGCGCAGAGACACAATTTTGCTGTTATAAAGCTAGTTTCCTGCAATTCTAAACATTTTGTCATGGTGCTGAGAGAAAATGTGCAGTTTTAAAGCTAATTTCCTACAATTTTACACATGTTGCCATGGCATATGCTGTGTTCTTATGATATCTGAGTGACTCAAACATTATAAGAAAATCTATTTTTTTGTTAGTTCTCAAAGATGGTTGTCTCTCTCTCATTTTCTCTTTCTCTGTCACTCTCTCTCAATTTTCAGCGGGCTTGGCATGGGAAACATATGTTTACATTGCCATAGCAAGTGATAGATAATAAACAAAAGTGAAATACACAATCAAAAATGTACAGTAAACAATAAAAACATTTCAAATGTCATATTATGTGTATGTATGTATGTATGTAATGATGTGCAAAAAGTTAAAGTACAAAATGGAAAATAAATAAACATAGGTTGTATTTACAATAGTGTTTGTTCTTCACTGGTTGCCCTTTTCTTGTGGCAACAGGTCACAAACCTTGCTGCTGTACTGTGGTATTTTTTTATTTATTTAACCTTTATTTAACTAGGCAAGTCAGTTAAGAACAAATTCTTATTTACAATGACGGCCTAGGAACAGTGGGTTAACTGCCTTGTTCAGGGTCAGAACGACAGATTTTTACCTTGTCAGCTCGGGGATTCGATCCAGCAACCTTTCGCTTACGGGCCCAACACTCTATCCACTCGGATACCTAGATATGAGAGTTTATCAAAATTGGATTTGTTTTCAAATTCTTCATGGGTCTGTGTAATCTGAGGGAAATATGTGTCTCTAATTTGGTCATACATTTGGCAGGAAGATTAGGAAGTGCAGCTCAGTTTCCAGCTCATTTTGTGGGCAGTGTGCACATAGCCGGTCTTCCCTTGAGAGCCAGGTCTGCCTTCGTCTGTACATTCCTTAATTTTGGTTCAGTCACAGTGGTCAGGTATTCTGCCACTGTGTACTCTCTGTTTAGGGCCAAATAGCATTCTAGCATTGTTGTAAATTTTTTCCAATGTGTCAAGTAATTATCTTTTTGTTTTCTTCTGATTTGGTTGGGTCTAATTGTGTTGCTTGTCCTGGGCCTCTGTGTGGTCTGTTTGTGTTTGTGAACAAAGCCCCAGGACCAGCTTACTTAGGGGACTCTTCTCCAGGTACATCTCTCTGTAGGGGATGGCTTTGTTATGGAAGGTTTGGGAATCACTTCCTTTTAGGTGGTTGTAGACTTTTTTGGATGGTATCGGTCTAATTCTGCTCTGCATGCATTATTTGGTGTTTTATGTTGTACACTGAAGATATTTTTGGTGTTTTTCCCATTTTGTGAATTCCTGGTTGGTGAGCGGACCCCAGACCTCACAACCATAAAGGGCAATGGGTTCTATAACTGATTCAAGTATTTTTAGCCAGATTTTATATTCATTTTGATGGCATAATAGGCCCTTCTTGCCTTGTCTCTCAGATCGTTCACAGCTTTGTGGAAGTTACCTGTGGTGCTGATGTTTAGGCCGAGGTATGTATCGTTTTTTGTGTGCTCTATGGCAACGGTGTCTAGATGGAATTTGTATTTGTGGTCCTGGCAACTGGACCTTTTTTGGAACATAATTTTTTTCTTACTGAGATCTGTGCAGAAGATCTAGGTGCTGCTGTAGGCCCTCCTTGGTTGGGGACAGAAGCACCAGATCATCAGCAAACGTAGACATTTGACTTCATTTGACTTCAGATTCTAGTAGGGTGAGGCCGGGTGCTGCAGACTGTTCTAGTGCCCTTGCCAATTCGTTGATATATATATATGTTGAAGAGGGTGGGGCTTAAGCTGCACCACTTTCCATCAATTTGTATAGCCAAAATGAGTCGAAAGCTTATTTTAAAATCAACAAAGCATGAGAAGACTTTGCCTTTGTTTTGGTTTGTTTGTTTGTCAATTAGGGTGTGCAGGTTGAATACGTGATCTGTCGTACAGTAATTTGGTAAAAAGCCAATTTGACATTTTCTCATTGTAGTACATTGTTTTCACTGAGGAAATGTATGAGTCTGCTGTTAATGATAATGCAGAGGATTTTCCCAAGGTTGCTGTTGACGCATATCCCACGGTAGTTATTGGGGTCAATTTTGTCTCCACCTTTGTGGATTAGGGTATTAAGTCCTTGGTTCTAAATATTGGGGAAAATGCCAGAGCTGAGGATGATGTTAAAATGTTTAAGTATAGTCAATTGGAATTTGTGGTCTGTATATTTTATCATTTATTTTAGGACCACCACATGGAGGGTTTGTATTTTGTCCTGTAGTTCATCCAATGTAATTGGAGAATGCAGTGGGTTCTGGTATCAAATCAAATTTATTTATAAAGCCCTTTTTACATCAGCCGATGTCACAAAGTGCTATACAGAAACCCAGCCTAAAACCCCAAACAGAAAAACTCCCTAGACTCCCTAGGTGGAGATTATAACAATTCATGGCCATTAATGCCAGTTCTTTCTCCAAGATGTTCAAATGTTCATAGATGACCAGCAGAATCAAATAATAATAATAGTAGTTGTGGGGGTTGCAACAGGTAAATACATCAGGAGTGAATGTCACTTGGCTTTTCAGTGCAATAGAGCGCAGGTGCGGTAGAGAGAGAGCGAGATGAAAACAGCAGGTCTGGGACAAGGTGGCACGTCCAATTAACAGGTCAGGGTTCCATAAAAGCAGGCAGAAGAGTTGAAACCGGTGCAGCAGCACGACCAGGTGGACTGGGGACAGCTAGGAGTCATCAAGGCAGGTGATCCTGAAGCATGGTCCTCCGGGTAGGCTCAGGTCCTCCGGGAGAGGAGGTAGAGTGGGAGAGAGAGAGAATTAGAGGGAGCATACTTAAATTCACACACGACACCGAATAATAACATAAGATTTAACAAAGTGACCCTAGCCCCCCGGCACATAGACTATTGCAGCATAGATAGTGGAGGCTGAGACGGGGGGGTCAGGAGACACTGTACCCCCGACAATACCGCAAGACAGCGCCAACCAGGCAGGATATAACCTCACCCACTCTGCCAAAACACAGCCCCCACAACCATCCACTTACCACCCACAACAACCACCCACTTACTACCCTGAGACAAGGCTGAGTATAGCCCACTAAAGATCCCCTCCACTGCACAAGCCTGAGGGGGTGACAAACCGGACAGGAAGTGACGCACCCCTCCTAGGGATGGCATGGAAAGCACCAGTATGGAAAGCACCCGCAATAGGGTCAGAGGCAGAGAATCCCAATGGAGAGACGGGAACCGGCCAGGCAGAGACAGCAAGGGTGGTTCGTCGCTCCAGAGCCTTGCCGTTCACCCTTGCACCCCTGGCCCAGACTACACTCAATCATAGGACATACTGAAGAGATGAGTCTTCAGTAAAGACTTAAAGGTCGAGACGGAGTCTGCGTCTCTCACATGGATAGGCAGACCATTCCATAAAAATTTAGCTCTATAGGAGAAAGCCCTGCCTCCAGCTCTTTGCTTAGAAATTCTAGGGACAATAAGGAGGCCTGTGTCTTGTGACCGGAGCATACGTAGGTATGTACGGCAGGTCCAAATCTGAGAGATAAGTAGGAGCAAGCCCATGTAATGCTTTGTAGGTTAGCAGTAAAACCTTAAAATCAGCCCTAGCCTTAACAGTAAGCCAGTGTAGAGAGGCTAGTACGGGAGTAATATGATACATTTTTTTGGTTCTAGTCCAGATTCTAGCAGACGTGTTTAGCACTAATTGAAGTTTATTTAGTGCTTTATCCGGGTAGCCGGAGAGTAGAGCATTTCAGTAATCTAATCTTGAAGTGACAAAAGCATGGATTAGCTTTTCTGCATCATTTTTGGACAACAAATGTTTGATTTTTGCAATGTTACGAAGATGGAAAAAAGCTGTCCTTGAAATATTCTTGATATGTTCATTAAAAGAGAGATCAGGGTCCAGAGTAACGCCGAGGTCCTTCACAGTTTTTGGGGGGACGACTGTACAACCATCAAGATTAATTGTCAGATCCAAAAGCAGATCTCTTTGTTTCTTGGGACCTAGAACTTGCATCTCTGTTTTGTTACAATTTAAAAGTAAAACATTTGCCGCCATCCACTTCCTTATGTCTGAAACACAGGCTTCCAGGGCAGGCAATTTCGGGGCATCACCATGTTTCATCTAAATGTACAGCTGTGTGTCGTCCGCATAGCAATAGGAAGTTAACATTATGTTTCCGAATGACATCACCAAGAGGTAAAATATATAGTGAAAACAATAGTGGCCCTAAAACGGCAGACTAGTACAGGTCCCTGGGCCTGGAAATTGTTGATCTCCCCCTCTAGGATTGGGAAGCTGTCATCGTTAAAGTTATTATTATTTTATTTATTCTTTAAGTCAGTCAGTTAAGAACAAATTCTTATTTACAATGACGGCCTACCCCGGGCCGACGCTGGGCCAATTGCGCACCGCCCTACGGGACTCCCAATCACCGCTAGATTGTTATACACCTTGGAATCTAACCAGGGTCTGTAGTGACGCCTCTAGCATTGAGATGCAGTGCCTTAGACTGCTGCGCCACTCAAGAGCCCAAAGCGAACAATCGTCACAAACAGCATGTACAAATTTAATAGAGTGGGTTAGGTCTCCTCTATACCAAATTAGCATACCCCCTGAGTGAGTCTCTTCCCTGTTTCACACCTGGTAGTTTGGTGGATGGGACTACCATCTTTCTGTAACCTAGAGGGCAACCAGTGGGTCCGTCTCCTCTATACCATGTTTCTTGTAGGATGACAATGTCTGTATATCTAATTTCTATTATGAAGTCTGGGTTCCTGCTCTTTAGGCCAAAGGCAGATGACCTCAGACCTTGTATATTCCAGGATGAGATATTCCATAGTGTCTAGTGTTGTTTTTGTGTGGTTTAGGCCCGGACCATCACAGTAGGTGTAAGCAGAGCATTTTGAGCATCTGATACATACCTCTTAGGTCGCAGGATGGGGCTTGGGCGGGTGTAATAGTGGGGGTTGGGCCTGTTTCTCTGCTCACGGCCTGGGCATATGTCCTGCTTTCATGTTGAGGTCCTTGCCGCAGGGGCGGGGGCATGGGGTGGGCAGAAGGGGCATATGCTGATATGGGGGGGCCTATATAGTGTGTGGCCAGGGTTTGCTTGGGGTGGTCTTAGCTGGTTGGGGTGTGGCTGGTGATGCTGTGGTCTGGGTGGAGGTCCTCTTGGTGTGGGTTATCTATGTGCAGGTCCTTCAGGAGGAGGTCTTGCCGGTCTGGGAGGGTGACTCGCTGGTCTGGGCGGGTGTCCGTTGCTCTGTTGCTCCTGTGTGAGGTGCTGAGGCTACGGTTGAGGGTGACGTCCTTCAGGGTCCTGGCAAAAGTTGGGATTGCTTGTAGTGGTGGACCTGGTTGTAAAGGCTGTTCAAGTCCAGGGTGGAGTGGTTGGCCAGGTAGACATTAAGTTTTGAGGCACAGTCTCTGGAAATGCTTGCATTCACCCGCTGTATGGCGGTAGGGTGAAAGTATTTTGTGGTAGCAGGGTGGAGATAATCACTTGTGCGTTGGAGAAAGTGGAAGAAGCTTTTTCAATCACTCCCTTGAGTGCTGTGGCCACCCTTTCCTGCTGGGCCCCTCAGGTCATTTGTGCCCTTGTGAATTATGATGTGGCTGGGAACCCTAGTCTGTTCTCTGACAACAGATCCAGGGCCTAGTGTTTGGGCACCAGAGTTGATGAGCACTGTTCTACTGGCTTCTCTGAGGGAGTGTCCTGCTTTCTGTCACACCTTAGCTTTCTCACCTCTTCCTTCAAATGTGCCTCTTTAAGTTCTCTCACCTCAGTCCGTAGAGCAGCCAGCTCTCTCAGACAGCCGTCCATCTCCACCTTCTGCCTTCCAGCTCTTGTTGGGGGTGTGTTGTTGTACTAGTCTCGCTCTATCTCTCTCTCTCTCTCTCTCTCTCTCTCTCTCTCTCTCTCTCTCTCTCTCTCTCTCTCTCTCTCTCTCTCTCTCTCTCTCTCTTCGTCTCTCTTCATCTCCCTCAACACCATGATTGATTCTTGTTCTTTATTACTCTCCACGAGGGTCGATCGATAGGCCTCCTGGTTTTATTATGTCATTTGATCTAGCCACCTGCCGGCGGAGGGAGACACCTGATCACGCCTTATGATAAAGCTGCATTGATTCGCCGTGGGGTGTCCTGACTGTGATTTACATTTGACGTTGCTGCGGCGACGCTGGAGCTTGATCAGCACGACAGGGGGCTTGTTGGTGGAGGGATATTTATTATGTCTAGTCCCCTCCACTTCACAGGAAGTTATAGGGCTACTGCTACGAGTGGTGCGGCGGTGTGTGGCGACTGGTGGAGGAGCACGCTTCTGAAAGATGTATGTGGCGAGGTGTCCAGTTCAATTAAGTTTCACGTTTTTTAATGTCACGTGCACAAGTAGGGTGAAATGCCTTTCTAAGTGGCCTGTCTTGGATGTGTCATGTAAAGCAATCAGCGAGCCAGAGAGAAGATTACATTGAGAAACGAGATGAGATCGATAAAGTAGAGGAGCATAATGATCTTTTATCCTCTTAACTTTTCCTCCCAGTCCACCATATGTATGACAGCCTGCCTGGTGAAGAATACTACTGTTTCTATGGTAATGGATGACTAAGAGCACCATTATGTATGTTGAATACTGTATTCAGTGCATTGAGCTTGTATTGTATTGTACAATACTGAATAGATGTGCTAAATAACGTTGTGGTTTTGTGTACCTTATTTGTGAAGCACTGTTTTAGATGTCTGGTTGAGTGTCTTGACTGTGTTTCGTTTCCTCATTACAGGATAGTGTGTCTGACTGTGTGTGTAGTAGTGTTCTCTTCCAGTGTATAGTGGGTTTTTTTTATAGCCTTAATTGAGTGTTCAACTGTGTGTGTTTTGTGTGTTCTTCCAGGATAGTGTGTGAGATGGATTCTGCCCCAGCAGACAGCAAGCCTGGCCCGGTCCAACTGTGTGTGTTTTGTGTGTTCTTCCAGGATAGTGTGTGAGATGGATTCTGCCCCAGCAGACAGCAAGCCTGGCCCGGTCCAACTGTGTGTAGGGGAGTGCAGACCTGATCTCAAGACTCGCTCTGCCCAACTCTACGCCTTTGTGGTAAAAATCTGTTATCATGAATATTTCATGTTTTAAGTATTTTTGAAATTATAACCGTTTTTTTTTTTTAAGCTCACATTCACATACAACTAGTAATTAAAAAGTAATAAACTTGGCAAAATAACCAATAACTATACACTAATGGCTGAAGACTATTCAAGTTCTAAACATTTCAGAATGAGGAAGAGTATTCCTCCAGCGTTCTTCCATGTCGACCGCCGTTGTTGTCTTGTAAGCCAGAGAATTTGTTATAAAAAGCCTACCAATGCACTGAAACGATGAAGCCTTTTCCTGAAATATGTTATGTTGAAATACATAATAGCACAGTAATTACCACAGAGGTGCCCAGGGAATCAGCAGTGATTAAATAGACAATAGGTGTTGTCAACAGTAGGTGTTGTCGTACAGTAGTAAACCCTAGGAGAATACCTGAATGAACACCTCCACACTTGCCTTCGTCCACACCTGTGTCTCACCCATACTAAAGCTAGCCTGCAGCTAACTGATAATCAACACTCCCATTCACACACTCCCAATTAGCCTCCCCTTAACAATTAACAACCGCTATTAATTACTAAAACTGTTTTAAGTGAGGAACCGTGTGTGTGTGTGTGTGTGTGTGTGTGTGTGTGTGCGTGCGTGCGTGTGTGTGTGTGACGTTTGTGTGTCTGCACTGACACTTTTGACACCCATAATTCATGTTGCTGCTCAGGGAGTTGCGACATCATCACAGCGCTGTGTGTGGGTACTACAGTAATTTACCTGCAATTCCCTAATATCACAGCCCCGTTAAAGAAAATGACACATAACAAAAACGCTCCTCAATTTTGTAGACAACCAAACACCCTCAGCGTGTGTGTGTGTGTGTGTGTGTGTGTGTCCATCTAAATGGGTCTGCAGGATTCCAGCCTAGCTGTCTGTGTGGATGTTTCTTCGTCTGTCTGTCTGTCTGTCTGTCTGCTGATAACAGGCAGCCCGACCAGGCGGGGCTACTGTAAACACTAGTTATTTTCAGACTGCCTTTTAAAAGGTTCAGTGGAATAGAACTCAGCAATGCAGAACCCAGCAACACAACACAGGATGAGTGGGATCGCGGAGGGACTTATTTTACCCCCTCTTTACATGGGGTCCCAGTGCAGAGGGGGGGCGTGCCACGGGCCGAGGCAGTTGAAAGCTGTTATTTTCTGCTGTAGCTCGGTATAGAGTAGACGGTACTGTTAGAGGGACAGGAGGTGTATAATAGCTGAGTGCATTACAGTGAGAAACATTGTTTTCACTCCCTCTCCTGTCTCGCTTCCACCACTAGATGCCATCGGTGCAGGGCCTGTCCCCCAGCAGAGGGCCTGAGTCTGGGGGCACCAAGGTGACCATCATGGGTGAGAACCTGGGCGCTGGCAGCAGTGTCACCGTCCTCTTTGGAAACCAGACCTGCGAGTTCTACGGGTAAGTGAGCGACCCATCGCGCACCCTCTCCTCCTTACACCGACTAGTTCATTTGTGGTTGTTTAATACATCCTGTATTACTGTCCTCCGATCTCTCCTCCTGTGGAAAACAGAGAAGTTAGAAGAAAAGCAATTTGTAATGTTTTCAAAACTTCAGTCATAATAAATAATGTAAATTATGTAAATTGTGCTGTTACCCAGTGGGATCTCTCTCTCTCTATCTATCTCTTGTTCTCTTTCTCTCTCTCTCTCTTGCTCTCTCGCTTTCACTCTCTTTTTCATCTAAGTGAGAACCCCCTAGGGGCATCTCTCCTTCTCTCCCAGTCAGAAACGTGTGCGATTCTTAATAAGGTTTTGATGACCCACTGCATCAAACCTCTCTAATAATAGCCTCCAGACAACCTTATGCTTCCCTGGCAGGGATTCTTTCCCTTTTTAGTTACCTCTACTTTTTTTATTTGATCTGCTCTCTCTTGCTTCATCTTTATCTCTCTCGCTATCTCTCTCCTTCTCGCTCTCTCTCTCTCTCGCGCGCTCTCTCCCTCTTTCTCGCACTCTCTCGCTCTCTCGCTCTCGCTCTCTCTATATACAGTGGGGAGAACAAGTATTTGATACACTGCCGATTTTGCAGGTTTTCCCACTTACAAAGCATGTAGAAGTCTGTAATTTTTATCATAGGTACTCTTCAACTGTGAGTGACTGAATCTAAAACAAAAATCCAGAAAATCACATTGTATGATTTTTAAGTAATTAATTTGCATTTTATTGCATGACATAAGTATTTGATACATCAGAAAAGCAGAACTTAATATTTGGTACAGAAACCTTTGTTTGCAATTACAGAGATCATACGTTTCCTGTAGTTCTTGACCAGGTTTACACACACTGCAGCAGGGATTTTGGCCCACTCCTCCATACAGACCTTCTCCAGATCCTTCAGGTTTCGGGGCTGTCGCTGGGCAATACGGACTTTCAGCTCCCTCCTCTATTGGGTTCAGGTCTGGAGACTGGCTAGGCCACTCCAGGACCTTGAGATGATTCTTACGGAGCCACTCCTTAGTTGCCCTGGCTGTGTGTTTCGGGTCATTGTCATGCTGGAAGACCCAGCCAAGACCCATCTTCAATGCTCTTACTGAGGGAAGGAGGTTGTTGGCCAAGATCTTGCGATACATGGCCCCATCCATCCTCCCCTCAATACGGTGCAGTCGTCCTGTCCCCTTTGCAGAAAAGCATCCCCAAAGAATGATGTTTCCACCTCCATGCTTCACGGTTGGGATGGTGTTCTTGGGGTTGTACTCATCCTTCTTCTTCCTCCAAACACGGCGAGTGGAGTTTAGACCACAAAGCTCTATTTTTGTCTCATCAGACCACATGACCTTCTCCCATTCCTCCTCTGGATCATCCAGATGGTCATTGGCAAACTTCAGACGGGCCTGGACATGCGCTGGCTTGAGCAGCGGGACCTTGCGTGCGCTGCAGGATTTTAATCCATCACGGCGTAGTGTTTTACTAATGGTTTTCTTTGAGACTGTGGTCCCAGCTCTCTTCAGGTCATTGACCAGGTCCTGCCGTGTAGTTCTGGGCTGATCCCTCACCTTCCTCATGATCATTGATGCCCCACGAGGTGAGATCTTGCATGGTGCCCCAGACCGAGGGAGATTGACCGTCATCTTGAACTTCTTCCATTTTCTAATAATTGCGCCAACAGTTGTTGCCTTCTCACCAAGCTGCTTGCCTATGTCCTGTAGCCCATCCCAGCCTTGTGCAGGTCTACAATTTTATCCCTGATGTCCTTACACAGCTCTCTGGTCTTGGCCATTGTGGAGAGGTTGGAGTCTGTTTGATTGAGTGTAATGAGTGGAGAACAGGAGGGCTTCTTAAAGAAAAACTAACAGGTCTGTGAGAGCCGGAATTCTTACTGGTTGGTAGGTGATCAAATACTTATGTCATGCAATAAAATGCAAATTCATTATTTAAAAATCATACAATGTGATTTTCTGGATTTTTGTTTTAGATTCCGTCTCTCACAGTTGAAATGTACCTATGATAAAAATTACAGACCTCTACATGCTTTGTAAGTAGGAAAACCTGCAAAATCGGCAGTGTATCAAATACTTGTTCTCCCCACTGTATATATACAACGGGTGAAATAAGTATTGAACACGTCACCATTTTTCTCAGTAAATATATTTCCAAAGGTGCTATTGACATGAAATTTTAACCAGATGTTGGTAACAACCCAAGTAATCCATACATACCAACCAAAACAAATAAGTTCAGAAATTAAGTTATGTGTAATTAAATTATGTGTAATAATGTGAAATGACACAGGGAAAAAGTATTGAACACATGAAGAAAGGGAGGTGCAAAAAGGCATGGAAAGCCAAGACAACAGCTGAAAACTATCAGTAATTAAAAAGCAATCCAGGCCCCTGTCAGTGCAAATTAATATCAGCTGGTTCAGTCCCAACTGATGGCCTACAAAAAGGTCTCATTGCCAAGGTGTCACACAAGACACATCTCATGATGGGTAAAAGCAAAGAGCTGTCTCAAGACCTTCGCAACCTAATTGTTGCAAAACATAATGATGACATTAGTTATAGGCGCATTTCTAAGCTTCTGAATGTTCCAGTGAGCACTGTTGGGGCCATAATACGGAAGTGGAAAGACAATCATGTCACCATAAATTTGCCTGGACCAGGTGCTCCTCGCAAGATTTCTGACAGAGGAGTGAAAAGAATAATCAGAAGAGTTGTCCAAGAGCCAAGGACCACTTGTGGATAGCTTCAAAAAGACCTGCAATTAGCAGGTACTGTTGTCTCAAAGAAAACAGTAAGAAATGCACTCCACCGCCATGGCCTGTATGCACGCTCACAACGCAAGACTCCATTGCTGAAAAAAAAGCATGTTGAAGCTCGTTTAAAGTTTGCTGCACAACATTTGGAAAAGCCAGTGAAATACTGGGAGAATATAGTGTGGTCAGATGAGAGCAAAATTTAACTGTTTGGATGTCATAATACACACCATGTTTGGAGGAGAAATGGCACTGCACATCACCCTAAAAACACCATACCAACAGTGAAGTTTGGAGGTGGGAACATCATGGTGTGGGGCTGCTTTTCAGCAAATGGTACTGGCAAACTTCACATAATTGAAGGAAGAATGAATGGGCAAATTTACCGAGACATTCTTGACAAAAATCTGCTGCCATCTACCAGGATGATGAAGATGAAACGAGGGTGGACATTTCAGCAAGACAATGATCCCAAACACACAGCCAAGGAAACTCTCAATTGGTTTCAAAGAAAGAAAATAAAGCTGCTAGAATGGCCCAGCCAATCACCTGACTTAAATCCCATTGAAAATCAATGGAAAGAACTGAAGATCAAGATTCATAGAAGAGGCCCACAGAACCTTCAAGATTTGAAGACTGTTTGTGTGGAAGAATGGGCCAAAATCACACCAGAGCAATGCATGCGACTAGTTTCTCCATACAGGAGGCGTCTTGAAGCTGTCATTACCAACAAAGGTGTGTTCAATACTTTTTCCCTGTGTCATTTCACATTATTACATATAACTTACTTTCTGAACTTATTTGTTTTGGTTTCTTTGTATGTATGGATTACTTGGGTTGTTACCAACATCTGGTGAAAATTTAATGTCAATAGCACCTTTGGAAATATATTTACTGAGAAAAATGTTGACGTGTTCAATACTTATTTCACCCGCTGTATATATATATATATCTTTCTCTCCTGCCCTACCTGTCTCTTTCATGCTCTCCATCTTTCTCCCTTCTCTTTTCTCTCTCCATCCATCCCTCCCTTCCTCTCCTCTCCCTCTCTTTTCCGATATCTATTTAAAGCGGTGCAGCGGAAGGGAAGGGCGGAGGTCTCATTGTAATGCTGTAAGATTGAGGAGTCAAGGCAGCTTTAATGAGATCTGGTCTAATTGTTCTCCACCGTGATTCTGACCGTGGAGTGAGAGAGAGCGAGAGAGAGAGAGAGCGAGCGAGCGAGCGAGAGAGCGAGAGAGCGAGAGAGAGAGAGAGAGAGAGAGAGAGAGAGAGAGAGAGAGAGAGAGAGAGAGAGAGAGAGAGAGAGAGAGAGAGAGAGAGAGAGAGAGAGAGAGAGAGAGAGAGAGAGAGAGAGAGAGAGAGAGAGAGAGAGAGAGAGAGAGAGAGAGAGAGAGAGAGAGAGATGAGGGATTGCTAATGAACAGGACAAGTTCCAGGGGGTGAGCAGGTAGTGCACGGATCCATAGAGAGGAATGGAGAAAGGTGAAGAAGAGATGCAGACATTGACTGTGTGTGTGTGTTCCCTCCCTGCAGGAGGACCATGACAGAGATTGTGTGTTACTCTGCCCCCTCCCTGACTGGGGTGGGTTCGGTGCAGATCAGTGTGAGTGTGGACCGGGCCCAGGTCAAGGAGAGCCTGAGTTTCGACTACATCGAGGACCCCACCGTCCAGCGCATTGAGCCAGAGTGGAGCATCGCCAGGTAACATCAACACCACCACTCCTAGATATGAGCATCAGGAACTGGACCCACTCTACTCCTTACTCCTTCATAGAATCCACCATCAAACTAACCCCACCAGCACTGCTAGTTAACAGAAAGAGTTGGCTTTGGTGAGTCAGTGTTAGATAGTGCAGAGCTGTAGTCAGACAACCGACCAAACGTTGTAGTGGTTGTGATCGGGATCGTGATTGCATCTCCCATCAGACAGAGTTTGTAATTAAAAAGAGGAATGATGAGGGCTAAGTGAGAGAGATAGAGAGAGAGACTGTGAACATGTGGCAGAGGTGTGAGTGTGGAGCAGATGGCAGCCGAGATGGAGTTTAGTCTGGAAAAGAAGACAGAGCAGCACGTCTTCCATCCCTCCGTCCGCTGAGAGACAGAGAGAAGAGGGGAGGGGCACCGCATTGTTTAGTCAAACGTATTCTCTCTTTTCTGAAGCGAGAGCACCACCCCATGCCTTCTCTCAGCTCTGGGGATGAAAAGAGATGCCAGGGTGCAGTGTACATGAACACAACCCAGAAACGCATAGCTAAGATCAACAGGGAGGAAGGAGATATATGTGTGTTATGCATTAGATCAAAAACATTAGTTTATTTTACCTGGAGCACAGCTATGTTACACCCTATCTCCACTCCTCCTTGTACTCTTGATTGGATTGGTTAAGGGCAGCGTGCTAAACACTTCTCATTGGGCATTTTGTTCAGTGGACCTCAGAATAACTCTTGTTTTACCACTGAGAGCCACTAGACTGTAGGTGATGAAACTGCAGTAGCACATAGAGATTTTGATGACTCTTTGACTTTCTGTCTATGTGATGTTAATCTAGTGCTCCCAGCAGCCCTGTCTAGCCTGGTCACTAACATAACACACTGTGCTTCAGCTCAGCTGCAATAACAGTCCCGGTCACAATAACAGTCCTACTAGATAAAGAGAAGGCCCCTGCTCCTGTCCTGTAAGTCTGTGTTGTTTAGGTCAGCAAAGCCTGGCTTTTTTTGTGTTGTGTATTATCTTTCGAGCCACGTACCTACAACCGCTGCATACTAACTAGCGACCTCTGCGCCGCAGCTAGCTATGGCATTTGGTGGTTCAAAGACAAGCCCGCCGCTGTGTTTGATTGCAGTTCTAGTCATTTATTTACCTCAAAAGCCTATTATCTTCTGAAAACTTAGTTTGAAGCTTTTTTATTTATCTGAGGTAAAAAAAAGTTTCCACAAAGTGTTGTACAGGGAAGTTTTGGAGAGAAGGTCTTGTTGTTGGCTGGTGTGTTGGTTTGTAAAACTTCTCTCTCTCTCTCTCTCTCTCTCTCTCTCTCTCTCTCTCTCTCTCTCTCTCTCTCTCTGTCTCTGTGTGTGTGTGTGTGTGTGTGTGTGTGTGTGTGTGTGTGTGTGTGTGTGTGTGTGTGTGTGTGTGTGTGTGTGTGTGTGTGTGTGTGTGTGTGTGTGTGTGTGTGTGTGTGTGTGTGTGTGTGTGTGTGTGTGTGTGTGTGTGAAACAGTGGCCACACTCCTCTGATGGTGACAGGAACTAATCTGGATGTTGTGCAGGAGCCCAGGATGCGCGTCAAGTATGGTGGCCGCGAGTCTGTCAACGTGAGTAACACACACACACACACATACACACTTACAATAGGCCAGATGATGCTGGGGATGAGTGGTGCAACACACTCTCTTGGACTAGATGATGCTGGGGATGGCCAGTCAGCCAGGCTCCAGTTACTATGGCCAGTCAGCCATGCTCCGGTTACTATGGCCAGTCAGCCAGGCTCCAGTTACTATGGCCAGTCAGCCAGGCTCCAGTTACTATGGCCAGTCAGCCATGCTCCAGTTACTATGGCTAGTCAGCCAGGCTCCAGTTACTATGTCCAGTCAGCCAGGCTCCAGTTACTATGGCCAGTCAGCCAGGCTCCAGTTACTATGGCTAGTCAGCCAGGCTCCAGTTACTATGGCCAGTCATCCAGGCTCCAGTTACTATGGCCAGTCAGCTATACACAGTCCTGCTCTACCCCGCTTAGACTTGTTATGGTTGGAGTATTCAGCCTGAATGTTAAATCTCTCTGAGGTAATTTTCTGGAATCTTGAGTATGGGAAGGTGTTGGAGGGATTGGTGGGCTGAAAGGTTGGAGCTCAGGGGGGGTGGAGGGATGGAGGGTTGTAGGGGCTAAGCAGAGTGGAGGGTGGTGCGCTTGGAAGGCTGGGGGGGAGATCGGGGGGCTGGTCCGTTCCTAATGGGTTCCAATGGAAGATTAAGTGCTGTCAGAAGGCTTTGGTCAGCATAAAGAGCCCTTCTCTGTATAATCAGGGGAGGGCGGGGGAATCGTTACAAATTGCATTTACACTCCAGTCCTGGGGGTCCATGTTTAATTAAGGGAATGGGATTTTTTCGTAGTGGTGAGTAGGTCGGGGTGATGGTACCCACACACAGACAGGCACACACACACACTTCTTTGACTCAAATGGTCTCTATATGACTTCGATATCACACTTCACTAGAACGCTGGGTCTCAGAGAATCTTTTTAGAGAAGATTTTCTCCAAAGTAGTGTCTCCTTACCTTCTGCATTCATAACCCTCCTCCCTTCCACCCAGACTGTATTGCACTAAAGTGGTTCTTCATGATTGCTCCAGTACCCAAAGTCAGAATGGTGACCTAGTCCTTTGTTCTACTACATGTCTCCATGTATGGACACAGTTACCTGATAAGACCCTTTTATATGAAGAAACCCAGAAGAAACCCAGACAGTCTCACTGCTTTATTCTCACAAAGAGAGAACTGGGTCAGATCAGAAAGAATTCTTGGAAACCTCTGAGCTGAAATAGGATTTGACTTGTGTGTGAGTTGTCTTGTGTGTCAGTCAGGTGCAGCGCTCTGCAGCTTTCTCCTTTAAAGTGCAGTCCCATCTCCCCCCCCCCACACACACACACACACACACACACACCGAGCGCCTCTCACAGACACCCGGCTCCTCTTTGATTCCTCCGCTCCAGAAGAGGCAAAGAGAAGAAGCCGCCGTGAGAATTTTTGTGAACTGCTGAGGTTACAATTACGAATCTCTTCATCCCTTCCTTACGTCTTTGTCGCGGGGGGAAAGGCAAACAGCGCCGCAAGCCGTCCAATCAGGGCCCAGAGAGGGCCTGTCATGTCAGCCTTCAAAGTGTCACCTGCCTTCCACTAAATTACCTCTCTCGTCTCCCTCCTTCCATCCTTCCCTCTCGTCTCCCTCCTTCCACGATTCTTCACAAAGAAGAAGGCACAGAAAGGAGACAATTGTCTTTGACACGCTCTGTACATGTCACTGGTTCACAATTGAAACATTAATCACTGTCCCTGATTAAAGCAAAAAGGTGTATTTTCCCCCCCCCCCCCTTCCCATCTTCTAGAGAATTTCACCTGCCACATTTTACCCCCATTAAGAAGTCTGCCTGACTGATGTGATGTCATCATGAGATAGATAGATGCTGTCTCCCAAATGGCACCCTATTCCCTACACAGTGGACTACTTTTGACTAGAGCCCAATAGGCACTGGTCAAAAGTAGTGCATTATATAGTGGGATAGGGTGCCATCTGGGACATAGCCAGACTGTCGGAAGTGGAAGCCATCAACAGCAATTTGAGCTGATCAGAGAGAGAGAGAGCTCTTCACTAGGTCTATAAAGCAGCACAGCACTTACAGTCCTTATGCAATCAGACATTTCTCTTTAGAGTATTGTCCTGCTAGGAAACGGTATATAAGACCTCACCCCAAGAGACATACAATGAACTCAGATAAAATGACATGATGAACAGATGCATCGAAGGAATAGATGGTGAGACCCCACTGTAGATATATCTATCCTGCTCCCTCTCTACATCAAGATAAAGGCGTGGTTTATAACCCAGGCTTTTCTCCTCCGTCCGTCTTCTCCGTCTTCCAGTCTGGTCAGGTTCTTTCTCCCTCATCCACTACAGCTGCACCATCCACCCCCTCCTCTCTCCACTCTCCATCCACCCCCTCCTCTCTCCACTCTCCATCCATCCCCCTCCTCTCTATACTCTCCATCCATCCCTCCCCTCCTCTCTCCACTCTCCATCCATCCCTCCCCTCCTCTCTATACTCTCCATCCATCCCTCCCCTCCTCTCTCCACTCTCCATCCATCCCCCTCCTCTCTCCACTCTCCATCCATCCCCCTCCTCTCTATACTCTCCATCCATCCCTCCCCTCCTCTCTCCACTCTCCATCCATCCCTCCCCTCCTCTCTCCACTCTCCATCCATCTCTCCCCTCCTCTCTCCACTCTCCATCCATCCCCCTCCTCTCTCTACTCTCCATCCATCCCTCCCCTCCTCTCTCCACTCTCCATCCATCCCTCCCCTCCTCTCTCCACTCTCCATCCATCCCTCCCCTCCTCTCTCTACTCTCCATCCATCCCTCCCCTCCTCTCTCCACTCTCCATCCATCCCTCCCCTCCTCTCTATACTCTCCATCCATCCCTCCCCTCCTCTCTATACTCTCCATCCCTCCCCTCCTCTCTCCACTCTCCATCCACCCCCTCCTCTCTCCACTCTCCATCCATCCCCCTCCTCTCTCCACTCTCCATCCATCCATCCCTCCCCTCCTCTCTCCACTCTCCATCCATCCCTCCCCTCTCCACTCTCCATCCATCCCTCCCCTCCTCTCTCTACTCTCCATCCATCCCTCCCCTCCTCTCTCCACTCTCCATCCATCCATCCCTCCCCTCCTCTCTCTACTCTCCATCCATCCTCCCCTCCTCTCTCTACTCTCCATCCATCCCTCCCCTCCTCTCTCCACTCTCCATCCCTCCCCTCCTCTCTCCACTCTCCATCCATCCCCCCCTCCTCTCTCCATTTTCTACTCTCCTGGCCACCTTCCCAATACACATGTACATTGACTGTGGAACAGAGCATGGCATTATTCAAAACTAGGCTACACTAACAGCTTGGTCGGCCAGTGAATATTTCACAGTACCGTCCACTTTCATTTAGTATGAGATGATTTTTCACCTGTTCCGTTTGGTACTGCTGCAAAGTGTACATTAAGCACCACCACATCCACAGCTGTCGGATGTGACTAATATCAGACAGATACTGCCAGCATTACCAGCTGGTGGAAACAAACAGGACATGGAAAGAAGTGGATGAAGTGTAGGAGTGATATCACTCATTGGCAAGAATATTGCTCACATAACCTTTGACCCCTGACCTTACAGAACTGTCTCCTTCTCCTACTCATGACCCCTGAAGCTTATTTCCTCCTCTCCTCCAATCCCTCCGCTAATGCCTCCCGCTCACCAAGTCAGAGACCTGGCTTGTGGTGCCTGGACTAAGTGGGCTGCTGCAGACTGCAGTAGATTCTCTTATAATTAATTCAGCCAGAGGGCCAGACTGTTAACGTTACAGCTGCTGCTGTACAATGCACCGCTCCATCACATTCCAGTGCCAGTCAGGGCAAAAAGAATAGGAGACAAAATTCCAATTATTTTATAGCTGTTGACCTGGAGCAACTGTATACTGGATGAGGAAAGGGGTGAATACCAAGGACAGATAGCTAAGAAACTGTACTGTATTTGGGAAAATACATGTTTCATAATGGATCTGATTGTATTGAATTGAAATGTGTCTGGTTGGAGTAGAATACCTTAGGCTTTTCTAAGCTGGTGGTTGGCAGAATAACTGTTCTCTGCTCCCCCACAAGAGCCTATAGTGGAATGATTGACAGCATATGATATCCCTGCACGTCGTGGGACTCCCATCACTGGCATATAGCCCATGCTGTTTCTCTTCACTACCCTGATCACTTACCAGATACACTGAGTGTACGAAACATTAAGGACACCTGCTCTTTCCATGACATAGACTGACTGGGTGAAAGCTATGATCCCTTGTTGATGTCAGTGGTAAAAGAAGGAGGTTAAAGATGGATGTTTAAGAAATGGATTGTGTACGTGTGCCATTCAGAGGGTGAATGGGCAAGACAGAAAGATGTAAGTTCCTTTGAGTGGGGTATGGTAGTAGGTAGGTGCCAGGGGAGGGTGCACAACTCAATATTAGGAAGGTGTTCTTAATGTTTTGTATAGGCACTAAGCTCAGTGACATATTCAGACCGTGACCTCTTTAGATCTACACACGTCACATTAGATCACATCCAGTCGAATAAGAAACAATACATTGAATCCCCCCACCAACACACACATTCATACACACACACACACACACACACACACACGCACACACACAGAGGGCCAGATGTACGTACATTTGCGAACGCAGCGTTAATAGCGGCATGGCCAAGCGATTGATGTGAAACCGCAGTGTGCGTGTTATGTACCAAACCTGCAGTTCATCAGGTAATCAGCGCCTGTCCCCACCCACTATACCGTACATTGCGCGTATTTAAACACGCAATTGTATGGGCCTCCTCCTCTCTTTCCATCATGGATCAGCGATATTCCCACTGCTGATGCTATGACTGTTTGAAATGAAACCTGATGCCAATAATTGTAATGTAGGGAGGAGTTTAACAACTGCTGGAATGGAATGTGAACGCTGAGTCGGAGATTCGATGTCATCTTTGATTTCTTCCAGTAACTGTAATATTGCGTAGCTGCTTAATCTGTAACGCTTAATGATTTCGTTTTTCACTCAACTGAAAAAGTGTGATTCTTGTGGCAAAAATATTTTCAGCTCGTCTCCTTAGCCTATGTCTTCGTCTTGCTCGGATTACTGCTGCCATTTCAACAGGAGGCATATGCCAGGAAACCAGCTTCCTAAATTACACCTGCTTTTAAGAGGCAGAGAATTTTCTGCACAAAATAGAGGCGCTTTGACCAGCTTTTTCTGTACAGAACGCGGAATACATAATTAGGCGCAGTTTACGCTTCCCCTCCCATCTCTTTATGTGACACTCCCTCCTTCCATATGAATGCATATGCATGACACGAAAATCGCATTTTGCCATTTTCAGTTCCCGCGACAGGCAGTCTGCGCTTTCGTCTCGGTGCGTCCCGTTAGTACATACCTCGCCATGGTTTTATGCGCACTTTGCGAAACAAATACGCCTGAAGTGGGCGCAAAAGCGTTAGTACATCTGGCCCAGAATGTTGAAGGAGTGTGTTGAACACTTGCAGCATCCATCCATCCAGCTACTCCAGCTCTGAACAGATGGTAGTAGTGGGAGCCATAATACATCGCTGTTCTGTTCCAACCAAGACAGAGACAGACAGTTAAGGAGGGAGGGATGCTGAGGTTGCATATGTGCCTGTCTTTATCACATGTCACTGTTATAATATGGAAAAACTGCGACATGGAACTTTTGTTTTCAGTCTCTGAATATGAGAGAGAAATTATTCGAAAGGGCTCTATTTTTTTACCTGTTAAAGCCAGCGTTCAAATGTTTTACCTGTCTTGTGCTGAGGTAGCCTAGCGGTTAGAGCATTGGGCCAGTAACCGAAAGGTTGCTGGTTTGAATACTGGAGCCGACAAGGTGAAAGAAAACCTGCTGATGTGTCCTTGAGCAAGGCACTCAATCCACATTTTCTCCAGGGGTTGACCCTGTAGGTAGGCCGTCATTGTAAATCAGAATTTGTTCTTAACTGACTTGCCTAGTTAAATAAAGGTTAAATAGAAAATAAAATAAAAAAACACGGAGACTATCAATAAAATGTTTCTAAATGGTCTACTCCATTCGGCTTTTCAAAGAGCGCCTCTTGTCCGGTTATCAAAGACGTGCTCCTGTCATATAATGCAGTATCTTGGTTATTGAGAATGCGCTTCTCACATACAACACCATTTAGTATGTTTTATTAGAAGAGAAGTGCGATGCGTAAAGGCCTATAATCCTTGAAGCAATTACAACAATGTTGACTGTCAACACTCCAACATATTGAGCAAACACTGGATGTTTTTTTGTTTACTGTTGCTATCACTCGTTACCATGCCCTAAGCCGAATTGGAATTGATGACAATGCAAAAACCGCCAATAACCTACAGAACTTTAGACAAACCCATGCAGTGTTAAGCCATGGAACGCCTTGGTTGGCCAATGAGTGTCCAAGCCCTCGTCACACCTACAACTTATTTTTTCATCAAAACCCAGCCCCTTCGCGCCACCGCGAGCTATTGCACTCATAGCGGCTGTGAAAATAGCAAAAATATTTCTGACACTCCCCCGGACCTATAGCGCTACCGCCAGCGCTTAGATTTACCATTGCGTTAGGTTTATTAAAATAGAGCCCTAAGTATATCTAGCTAATTAAATACTTATTGGCAAGGATCTTTCAAGTGAATAAGTAAATACATTCATAAACAGCTTTTGATCATCATAGCTAGAACAAGATAAGACTGCAGTATACATGATGTGTTTCCCACAGTATTTTCTCTATAACTCTCATCTAAGCTCTCTCTGTAACACACAGTAAATGGGATTACAGTAGTAGATGCTTGGAGAAAGTGTTTCAGCAGTGCTACAGAGTTGTATCCATTTTTAAAAGGGCTTAGCCTCTCTCTATCTCTCCCTCTCCCCCCCCCCCCCTCTCTCTCTCCCTCTCTTTATCTTTCTCTCTCTCTCTCTCTCTCTCTCTCTCTTTTTCACTCCCTATCTCTCTTTCTCTCCCTCTCCCTCCCTCTCTCTCTCCCTCTCCCTCTCCCTCTCCCTCTCCCTCTCCCTATCTCTCGATTTTCAATGTCACTACACTGCGGGAGTCGCATGGGAGCATTTAGGCCTTGTAGTGTGGGCCAACGCAAAGACACAGAGCCCAGCCTCAGCAGCTCTCATGGCAACAACTGTAATATGGGAACCATGTTTTGGTTAGCCCAGTCTCTTCTCCAGGAGCAGGGCTGCCTTCCTATTGAACCCAACCCAATGCTCCACGGGCCTCCTGCAGCACCAGTCCAAAGAATATGTTACCATACAACTAGCTACTTAATAATGCAGTCTAGTATGCCTTCCTGCATGGAGAAATACTCTTGTACTCTGTAGTTGTCTTCTGTAGTTCTACTTTAAAGAGCATGGCTTGAGTAGCTAAGACAATTCCCCTGCTGCACACTTAAGCTGCGCACTGCCTTAGAAAAGACTGTCTGCGTTGCTTAGATTTTTCTGCCTGCCAAATGCAATAGATGGTGCGACCAAGTTTGTCCGAGATCGGACCAAGTTTGTCCGAGATCAGTTTGTATGGATCGCTGGTCCTCACTCCCGGCTCTAGACTAGAGCAGAGGACAACAGGTAAGAGGCATGGTACTCTGCAGGCACTATGAAGCTTTAAAGGTATTTAGCTCTAATTAAATGTCTCCTTTGAGAGAGGAGAGAGAGAAGGCTCCCAGCAGCAGGAGTGCAGCACAGTAATCAATCAGGTTCCTCTACTGTTAGTGATAGTAATGCAGGTCCTACCCTCGTTCCCTCACAGGGAAAATGGCCGCTCCTGGGCATACAGACAGGGAGGAGTGTTATTCAAGAAGCCCTGACTTCACCTCAACCTGCCAGACTAGGATCTGTGACCAGTAGAGCGGGGTATAGCCCCAGTGCCACAACTCCTCCAGTGCCCCCAACGCCCTCTGTCAGAGAATGATTGACGACTGGTACTTTATCATCTTTTCTTGGTTTTAGGCTCCCTCAGCACCACTGGAGAGAGATGAATGGAAAACGTATCTGAAAAGTAGCGTGATTGGTGTGAATATTATCTCTTAGCTATGCCAGTGTGTGCTGTTGTACTGTATGAAAGGTAACATTCAATTAACACTGGATTTTATATGGTATTACAGTAGGTGGTTGTTTGGCTACATGTTATGAATCTACTCTTTAAGCTTTTAGAATGAAAAGAGTAGAGCCAGACAGATGAACTGTACTGTCTGTCTCACCTCATCCCGCTTGACTTGCTCTTGTCTCATGTCTCATATTGGAAAGCTTAGATTATTAGAGCATGATGGCTGGCTATGGTGGATTGGTAGCCTGTTTCAATTTTTGGGTGCATAAAGCATCTCAGAAGCTAATGTGTCTCTCTCTCTCTCTCTCTTTCTCTCTCCCCTTCCCCTGATCTCTCTCTCTCTCTCTATCTCTCTCTTTCTCTTTCTCTCTCTCCTTCCCCTCCTCTCTCTCTTCCCCTCCTCTTTCCCCCTCCTCCCTCTCTCTCTCCCTCTTTCTCTCTCCCCCCTCCCTCCCCCCTCTCCCTCTTTCTCTCTCCCCCTCCCTCCCTCTCTCCCTCCCCCCTCTCTCTCCCTCTTTCTCTCTCCACCTTCTCCCCCTCCCTCTCTCCCCCCTCCCTGTCCCAGGTGTGTAAGGTTTTGAACACCACCGGTATGATTTGCTTTGCCCCGTCCCTGGTGGCAGAGTACCGTCCAGGTCTGGACACGGCCAAACAGGCTGATGAGTTTGGGTTCATCTTCAACAATGTCCAGACTCTGCTGGTCTATAACAACACCATCTTCCTCTACTACCCCAACCCATACTTTGAACCTCTCAGCACCAATGGAGTCCTGGAACAGAAGCCTGGATCGCCCATTATTCTGAAGGTATGGCAGAAGGACATGGGATTGTAATCAATCAATCAATCAATCAATCAAAATTGTTCATAAAGCCCTTTTTACAGGGCCTTTACAGTAAATTGCCTAGATTTTAGAAACCAAGAGAGGGTTTAAGGGATTTGAATGCAACCATTAAACTTCAGTTATGCCTAAGGTATAAACATCCTAGTATGGCATTGGGTTCTACAGTATAACTATCTAACTGCTGTACCATAACAAACAATACTTTACAGTGAGTCTGTGTACAGTACAAGGGTCCCCCTCTCATCCCCCTCTCCCTGCTCTCCCCTCACAGGGCAGAAACCTGGTGCCCCATGCCTCAGGGGGGGTAAAGCTCAACTACACTGTGTTGATCGGGGACACCCCCTGCTCTGTCACTGTGTCTGAGACCCAGCTGCTGTGTGAGCCCCCTAACCTCACGGGCCAGTACAAAGTCATGGTACGTCAGTCAGTCTTTCCAAACAAACACACACACGCACGCACGCACACACACACACACACACACACACACACACACACACACACACACACACACACACACACACACACACACACACAGGGGCTTTCATATACACACCCACACCCACACCCACCCACACACCCACACCCACACACACACACACACACACACACACACACACACACACACACACACACACACACACACACACACACACACACACACAGGGGCTTTCATATACACACCCACACCCACACCCACCCACACACCCACACCCACACACACACACACACACACACCCACACACACACACACACACACACACACACACACACAGGGGCTTTCATATACACACCCACACCCACACACCCACACACCCACACCCACACACACACACACACACACACACACACACACACACACACACACACACACACACAGGGGCTTTCATATACACACCCACACCCACACACCCACACCCACACACACACACACACACACACACACACACACACACACACACACACACACCCACACACACACACACACCCACACACACACACACACACACACACACACACACACACACCCACACACACACACACACACCCTCTTCCTGTCACTCTATTCCTTCTCTCTGTGTCGGAGTGTCTATGTGCTTTCTTTTCCACAACGTTTGACCTGTAAACTCCATTATTTTGGCACATTCTTGGTTGTTCGTTCAGCTGAGAGAAACAGATCAAAGAGAGAGCAGAGTGACTGGGCTCAAGCCGTCAAAAGGTTCTATTAGAATCCACTGCAATTATTTCTAGTAGTCTGCTCACTTATTGAGTGCAAGCCCCCAGAACTTCACTCTTCACTCTCCTCGATGACGGGGTGTGTTGGTGTGACTGCATTTGTGTTGTGTGTCTATGCACACTGTCTGTGCGCTGTATGGGTTTATTTAACTGAATCTAATGTGTGTATGCGTGCATGCCTGTGTGTGTTTGAATGTGTGTAACTCTATGTGTGTGTGATTTTCAGGTCCAGGTGGGCGGTCTCCACGTGTCTCCGGGGTCAGTACACATCCTGTCAGACAGCCTGCTCACCCTCCCCGCCATAGTCAGTATCGCCGCCGGCGGAGGCCTCCTCCTCATCATCGTCATCCTCGTCCTCATCGCGTACAAACGCAAGTCGAGGGAGAATGACCTCACCCTGAAGCGCCTGCAGATGCAGATGGACAACCTGGAATCCCGGGTCGCCCTGGAGTGCAAGGAAGGTGGGTAACACTTTATTTAGATAGTCCATCTGTAGATGCTCTACAGACTAGCAGTAGGCTATCAGTAACGTTGATTTGCATCAATGCATCTAGGGAAATCCATAGACATTCAACAAATCAACCACAGACTATTAGTTGCAACTCTCACAAACTAGCGTATAGACTACGGAAGGTCAGTTAAGCCCAGAGACAACAAAGTAGTTCAATTACATTGGAAATCAACTGAAATCAAAATGTCTTTGACGAGTACTGCAATTACGTTTGGTGCTCTTCTGCTCTACATAGCTATTTTTGAGACACGTTCCCCTAGAAGGGCTAATGACTGAGGTAGCTGAGTTCACAGTTTAAGTGGTGACAGTGAGAGTGCATTGACTGGGCTCCACTAAGGCATGGTATAATCACATGAAAGACATAAATGGGTATTTCTGCGTAGTAAGTCAATTACTGGTACTGTGTGTTGCATAATGTAAAATTAAGTATTGTGAATCTGGGTCAGTGAGTCAGGTTTTGTCTGACACACACACTCTCTGCTCCTTTAGTTTGCCTGTTTCTGCCACATGGTGCTTGTCTATTGTTCACAAACACTGACTCACACACTGATTAAACACAATGTTTTCCTAGGAACAGATCTGGAATGGCATAACATCTTTATTTCATGCTGGCATTTTGGGAATCACGGATGCAACGGATGCATAGTGTGTGTTCTGGTCTTTGTTTTCTGGTCTGTGTGTTCTGGTCTTTTGTTTTCTGGTCTGTGTGTTCTGGTCTTTGTGTTCTGGTCTGTGTGTTCTGGTCTGTGTGTTCTGGTCTGTGTGTTCTGGTCTTTGTGTTCTGGTCTGTGTGTTCTGGTCTTTGTGTTCTGGTCTGTGTGTTCTGGTCTTTGTGTTCTGGTCTGTATGTTCTGGTCTGTGTGTTCTGGTCTTTGTGTTCTGGTCTGTGTGTTCTGGTCTTTGTGTTCTGGTCTGTGTGTTCTGGTCTTTGTGTTCTGGTCTGTGTGTTCTGGTCTGTGTGTTCTGGTCTGTGTGTTCTGGTCTGTGTGTTCTGGCCTGTGTGTTCTGGTCTTTGTGTTCTGGTCTGTGTGTTCTGGTCTTTGTGTTCTGGTCTGTGTGTTCTGGTCTTTGTGTTCTGGCCTGAGTGTTCTGGCCTGTGTGTTCTGGTCTGTGTGTTCTGGTCTGTGTGTTCTGGCCTGTGTGTTCTGGTCTGTGTGTTCTGGTCTGTGTGTTCTGGTCTGTGTGTTCTGGGCTGTGTGTTCTGGCCTGTGTGTTCTGGTCTGTGTGTTCTGGCCTGTGTGTTCTGGCCTGTGTGTTCTGGTCTTTGTGTTCTGGTCTGTGTGTTCTAGTCTGTGTTTTCTGCTCTGTGTGTTCTGATATGTGTGTGTGTTCTGATCTGTGTGTGTGTGGCATGTGTGTTCTGATCTGTGTGTGTGTGTGGCATGTGTGTTCTGATCTGTGTGTGTGTGACAGTGTGTGTTCTGGTCTGTGTGTGTGTGACAGTGTGTGTTCTGGTCTGTGTGTGTGTGACAGTGTGTGTTCTGGTCTGTGTGTGTGTGACAGTGTGTGTTCTGGTCTCTGTGTGTGTGACAGTGTGTGTTCTGGTCTGTGTGTGTGTGACAGTGTGTGTTCTGGTCTCTGTGTGTGTGACAGTGTGTGTTCTGGTCTGTGTGTGTGTGACAGTGTGTGTTCTGGTCTGTGTGTGTGTGACAGTGTGTGTTCTGGTCTGTGTGTGTGTGACAGTGTGTGTTCTGGTCTGTGTGTGTGTGACAGTGTGTGTTCTGGTCTGTGTGTGTGTAACAGTGTGTGTTCTGGTCTGTGTGTGTGTGACAGTGTGTGTTCTGGTCTGTGTGTGTGTGACAGTGTGTGTTCTGGTCTGTGTGTGTTTGCACACAGTTTGTTGTAAAGGCATGGCCTTGTTTAAGATTGTTAGACAGGCTTAGTTAAATCTGTGTTAGTGCTGAGCTCTAATGTCCTACACACACACACACACACACACACACACACACACACACACACACACACACACACACACACACTCAAACACACACACACACACACTCAAACACACACAGACACACACACACACACACACACACACACACTCAAACACACACACACACACTCAAACACACACAGACACACACACACACACACACACACACACACACACACACACACACACACACACACAGGCGAGGAGACAGAGGGGTCATGTTTAAACCAGTAGCTGTGTTCAGGAGGAGTTGAGTGTGTTTAGAGGGGCAGCTAGGTACCTGGGTTCCTCTCCAGGGGTTTGAGTCTGAGCCCTGGGCTGGGGTAGCAGGGGGGCTGGGTGGTAGGTGGGAAATATGTCTGTGATAGGCTATAGAGAGGCCAATTAACCACCTCTACCTGCAGCCTCTAACAGCAGGGGACCGGCACACAGGAGCTCAGATACAGTCAATTTACTGGCCACCAGAAGTGAATGTGTGTGTGTGTGGGGGGGGGGGGGGGGGGGTTTGGGGGGGGTAGTTGTTATGTGTGTTGTGTGTGTGAGAGAGAGAGAGAGAGAGAGAGAGAGAGAGAGAGAGAGAGTGCTTTTTGTCTCTTCAAGAGAAATAGCTATTGAGTTTTTCTTCCATGAAGTGTGTCTTGGGTTCAGTGACATATTAATGCATGCAGATATGCTCCATGGTTACAGATAGATTTTAAACTAGCAGGTCTGGAATCAGTTGATCTATACTAACAGCCCTGCTCATGTCTGCTCTCTCTACCCAACCAGCCTTTGCTGAGCTGCAGACGGACATCAATGAGCTGACCAGTGATCTGGACAGAGCTGGTATCCCTCACCTGGACTACAGGACCTACGCCATGAGAGTCCTCTTCCCTGGCATAGAGGACCACCCTGTTCTCAGAGAACTGGAGGTGTGGAGAGAGTGGAGGGGGGAGAGGGAGAGAAAATGAGGGGGGAGAGAGAGAGAAGATAGAGAAGAGGAAAGGAGGTAGATTGAGAGAGAGGGAGGGAGGGAAAGAAAGAAAGTGAGAGAGAGAGAGAGAGGGAGGGAAAGAAAGTGAGAGAGAGAGAGAGAGAGAGAGAGAGGGAGGGAAAGAAAGTGAGAGAGGGGGGTTGAGAGAGAGAGAGAGAGAGAGAGCTTCAACATCACTCCCCTGCGGCATGCCCTCCATAAGCACCACAGTGCCCAGAGGGAGACTGATACAAGTATGCAGCTCTGCCTCTCTACCCTATGGCCTCACACACACACAGACAAATACCACAAACGCACACACACAGCGCAAATACACACACTCCCACCCACACACAGGTCCCAGTACAGGGTCCCGGCACACGTCTATTTCACCCACCAGCAGCTCCTTCATCAGGAGTAATGACGTGGGTAATGTCCTGTTCACTGGCGGCCATGGGACCCACCTCCTCTACTGGGGATAAACTGACTGGAACACACTCAATACACTGCATTTGAGTGTAACACTCTGGGCTTCTTTATAGGAGAGTACAAGGTGTGTTTGAGTTGCTGGATGCGTTGACTTTATAAGGAATACCTAATTCAGGACAAAGGTCCATTAGGTACAAAGTATACAGTGTAGTAGTTATGTCAAGCATTGAACAATTGGAATGTGTATAAACATGTTTAAAAACCTCTTAACAGACTGCAACACAGAATGGTACAGTATGTATTAACCCTTTGTATCCTGTCCTGTGTGTGTAGGTGTCAGGTAATGGTCAGCTGAACACAGAGAAGGCTCTGAAGCTCTTCGCTCAGCTCATCAACAACAAGGTGTTCCTCCTAACCTTCATCAGAACTCTGGAGCTCCAGCGCTCCTTCTCCATGCGTGACCGTGGCAACGTGGCGTCGCTCATCATGACCGCGCTGCAAGGCAAACTGGAGTACGCCACCGACGTGCTCAAACACCTGCTTTCCGACCTCATCGACAAGAACCTGGAGAGCAAGAACCACCCCAAGCTGCTGCTGCGCCGGTAGGAGACATACACATTCATACACTGCTACACACACACACACACACACACACACACACGTGTACATGCACATAAGCATTATGCACACATCTATGCACAGAAACATCTATGCACACACACATACTCACTTACACAACTGCTATGGGCATACTGGAAGATGAAGTACAGTAGAGATAGTGGAGGTTGAAAACAGTGGGAGGATGTTGATTAAAGATGGATGCCTCAAGGAGTGGATCAGAATGGTGCAATCATCTACCACTTGTATTGATTCCATTCATCAAGATACTAATTCCTTCATTTACAATGGCAAGAGATTAATTTGATCTACAATGACTTCTCTTGTGTAAAAATATCCTTAAATTCTCAGCAAAGATGGAAAGAGAGTTGAACCGATTTAGGGTCTTAATTTAAGCCAGTTTTGCTACAGCAGGAAAATAATCCTGCAGCAACAGGAAATGTGAATTATTATGTGGATAATAATTCATGGACATTTTTGTAGTGTTTGCTCAATTCTTTGTAAAGGAAAATCAAGTTATCCTGCAACAGGGTGATCAAATGAAGATCTGTAGTCTAATCTTCCCTCTTTCTTTCTCTCTCTCTCCTTCCTTCCCTCTCTCTCTCCTTCATTCCCTCTCTCTCTCTCTCCATCCCTCCACCTCTTTCTCTCTCTTTCTCTCTCTCTCTCTCTCTCTCTCTCCTTCCCTCCCCCTCTCTCCCTCCTCTCAGTCTTAGAGTCCACAGTTGTACCACTGTCAGTCTCACTTATCCTCTAAACTCTTAAACTCTGTCTCCTCATCAAACATTCAGCAGCAGCCTTCTCCTTCTGTCTCCTATCTAGATTGTTTTCTGCAGGACTCAGGCCGTTGTGCTAAATCTTTTAGCGTAATGGCTGCCATCTTTGCGACTGTTTTCTAGGTGTATGGATGGGTTAGCAGGAGACCAGCAGAACAGTCCCAGTCCCTCCTTAACCCCATCCCTAGTGTTGAGCACTCAGCTCCTGTTCTCTATCCCAGCTGTGTGAGAAGGACACAAGGACTGGCCTCCTCATACGACAGACTATTCTTAATCCAGACTCTAATACTTATTGTCTACGATGTTCAGTATTGTAAAGGCCATCATTAATAGTCACAGTAAATAAATGGGAGAGAAAGGATAGGAGAGAGGTGACTGACAGGCAGAGGCAAATGGACCTGGATTATGCTGTTATGTTTCTTAATACGCCAGGCGCATGCTACAGCTGCACTGGAGTCTCCATTATCTCCCGTCATTAGGAACACAATGCATTAATCCACAGGTCCTGCTGGTCAGGCCATCAGGCCTGAATATATATATATATATTTTTTTTATGTAACGTTCCGTTCTTCAGATTTTTAGGATGACCGTTTTGACACGCTGCTTCTTTTCTCTTGTCTTTTTTCTTGTGGCAACGTACGGTTGGCTGAGACACCGAGAGAAACCATCTATCTCTTAGTGAAATGGAGCATCTCTGTAACCCTCAGTGATAGTTGTTGTTGTCATTAATGTGGGGTGGTGTGTATGGGTAGCCTATGGTTTGTTTTGGCTCTCCTGTTTAATTGTCTTTGTTCTGCTCTGACGGCAGCTCATCAATTAGCAGCTGATAACAGGATGGCTGGGCCTGTTATTCTGTTTAGGTCTAAACCCTCTCTACCTATTCATGAATTAGTTCATCTCTGCATTCCATCTCTTTCTCTCCTGATGTAGTGTATGGCTGTATGCCAAATGGCACCCTATTGTCTATACAGTGCACTACTTTTGACCTAGGCCCATAGGGCTCTGGTCAAACGTAGTGGACTATGTAGGGAATAGTGTGCCATTTGGGACGCACCCTATATGTAGGACCATGGCGTTGTACTGGGCAGTATCTGAGGCAGCAGGAGAAGCTCTATCAGTGACTCTCTAGTAGTGCATGACCGTGTAGTATGAATTATTACTGACTGTAACAACACCAGACCTGGTCTACACGGTCAGAGGAGAGAGCCACCCCACACACAGGAAGTTACCCGGGTGACTGAGCCTACAGCTTCCTGGTTCTGTCTCATCCATATTACATATGACATATAACAGGGGTACATCATGGTGGGTTGAGAGTGCACTGGCTGACACAGGGCCCGCTCTTATAGAATGGCTCAATCTGATCCAGTCAAAAGTTTGGACACACCTACTCATTGAAGGGTTTTTCTTTATTTTTACTATAATACGGAAGACATTCAAAGTTCTTGAAATTTTCCGGATTGACTGACCTTCATGTCTTAAAGTAATGATAGACCGTCATCTCTCTTTGCTCTGAGCTGTTCTTGCCATAATATGGACTTGGTGTTTTACCAAATAGGGCTATCTTCTGTATACCACCCCTACCTTGTCACAACACAGCTGATTGGCTCAAGAAGGAAAGAAATTCCAATAATTAACGTTTAACAAGGCACACCTGTTAATTGAAATGCATTACAGGTGACTACCTCATGAAGCTGGTTGAGAGAATGCCAAGAGTGTGCAAAGCTGTCATCAAGGCAAAGGGTGGCTACTTTGAAGAATCTAAAATATGAAATGTATCTTGATTTGTTTAACACCTTTTTGGTTACTACATGACTCCATATGTGTTATTTCATAGTGTTGATGTCTTAGCTATTATTCTAAAATGTAGAAAATAGCAAAAATAGAGAAACACCCATGAATGAGTAGGTGTCCAAACTTTTGACTGGTAGTGTATGTGAACCAAATGTTTTCTCTGAATGGCTCTGTCCATATAGTTTAGCTTTAATTAGAGCAGGGTTTATGGAGTATGTAGCGTTGAGTTACTTGACACTAAGAGTATAAACATACACACATGCATACATACTTTAAAAGCAGATAGGATTAGCAAAGCATATACACCTATAATAAAGACACACTAAAGAGACATACAGGATACATAATGAAGAAATACAGTTGTAGGTACACACCTTAAAGACAGCACTGCCCAAAGACATTCCCACGCATGTCATGGAAGTACATTTGTGTGTGTGCGTGCGTGCCTGTGAGGGGCGTGCGTGCGTGTGTATAAGTGTTTCTGCGCTCATCGTGTGTGTCTCCGCTGACGTCTGTTTGTGGTGTGTGAGTGAGTGAGGCAATAGTGGGTTAGCTAAGTGTCAGAGGGGGCTGGGGCCCAGGGACGGCGAGGGCTTGGGGCCTTCTCTCTCAGACAGGTCACCAATAGGATCTGATAGGGCTGCTCCTGTACTGACTGGGACCTTTTAATTATTGAGCCAGTCTCCAGTAGAGAGCTCCATTGAGATTATGGAGTGCCACGCTAGCTATTTCCCCATCACGCCACAGAGGATAGTGAGAAGGGGGGAGAGAGTGGGAGGCAAGAAGCCAAAGGGAGAGAAGGATGGCGTAGATGGAGATGGGGGAGAGAGAGATGAAAGCAGAGGAAGAGAGGCAGAGGAAGAGGAAAACTAGGGGAGGGAGGAAGCCGATGGGCACCAGTCTTGGCCACTGTGATCTTGTCTGCAAGGTGTTTCTGGGTTACCAGGGTGAATTAGACATGTAGCATGCCTGTTCACACCGTAATTAGCATTTACTCTGCTCTCTCTTTCTCCCTCTCTCTCTCTCTCTCTCTCTCACACACACACACACTCTTTCTCTTTCATCACACATCTAGTTGAAGACGAGCTTCGCATCAATAGGTCAATAATTTACTAACTGCTAGAATTGTACTATTTTATTTAGTCTTTGTAGATGTATACATTATTGACCACATGCACTGTTCAAACAAAGGTTTGTTAACCTTATACTCACCCTGTTACTACAACGTAAATATAATACTACATATTGAGCTTAGGAATGGGCTACTGAACCCCACATTTCCACCAGAGTATTTCTTTGTGAATGTCTCTCAGGGAAAGAAAGCTCAGGATCTCAATGAGTAAAACTGCATAATAGGACTCACTTCCCTGAGGGCAGCGTGAGCTGGGTAGAAAAACAAACCATGCTGTATATTATGGGGAAAGTCAACAGAATGGCACAGGGTGTACACACACACACACACACACACACACACACACACACACACACAGCAGACATTAACTCCTGTCTAAGGTTATATTATGAGTGCAATGAGGGGGTGGTTATGTACTCATCCCTGGCAGAGGCCTTATGTTATGTGTGTTATTATAGTTTCACAGTAGCAAAAACTACAAGCCCATAGTCCACTCAGTAAACTAACTCCACATCCTATTTCACCATATAACCATTAGACCAATGCAAAGGAGCCAGAGAATAGCTTCTGTGTACGGCTCAGAGATACAGGAATTCTGAGATCCTGGAGTATGCACTCCAAATCAATACTTTAGGTCTAAAAGTGTTGTTCCCCTCCCTTTCTACCTGTGAGTCTGCAGCCCAAAACATTAGATTGTTTTCGCCCTAAGAGCTTTCTGAATATGGTATCTACGTTTTGACAAACTTTAAGCTACTTACTTTCCCATTTCAATGTGATTATCTGCTTTCAAACCTTTTAGTGAGACAATTGTTTGGTTGTACTTTTTTTCTCTTTCACATTCTCTTTCACGTTCTCTTTCTCTGTGTGTTTCTCTCTTTTTTCCCTCTGTCTCTTTCTCTCTCTCTGTCTCTCCACCTAGCTTTAACCCTTTCTTTCTGTCTATCTCTAGAGACATCCTTCATAAGCCTTGTGTACTCATTCATGATACATTGCATTGATCTCTCACTCCATCTCCTGTCCTCTCTCTTTTTATACACGCTTAGAAAAAAAGGGTTCTTCGGCTGTCCCCATAGGAGAACCCTTTGAAGAACCCTTGTTGGTTCCAGGCAGAACTATTTTGGAGTCCATGTAGAACCCTCTGTGTAAAGGGTTCTACATGGAACTCAAAAAGGTTCTACCTGGAACCAAAAAGGTTCTGCCTGGAACCAAAAAGGGTTCTCCTATGGGGACAGCCAACCTTTTAGGTTATAGATAGCACCTTTACTTCTAAGAGTGTAGCTTTCTGTTTTCTCTCTCTCTCTCTCTCTTTATATCTCTGTCTCTCACTCCCCGTCTAATAAATGGAACGACAGAACAGTAGCTAGTTTCCTATCGCCTTGAGTCTTTTCACAATTTTTCTCTTCTGCGCTTTTCTAATGAGATTCCCGTCCATGCGGAGCGCTGCTAGAACGGGTTATTAGGGAACTAGAATGTTGTGTTTAGCACTATGCCATTGTAAAGACATTCCACAGCCTACTAATCTGTCCGCCTCAACCTATTTACCAGCATCAAGCCCCAGTCTTAATGCACTGTAGGATAATGAAAATCCTGATGTTCATTATTGAAACTCAATTAAAATAGAGAGGGAAGTGGAGATGGGAGGTAGGAGGGATGGGGGAGGAGAAGGGAAACAGAGTGAGGAGTCTCAGTGAACCATTGAAAGGCCCCCGCACAAAAGCATTTATTTGACTTTCCTTCCACTGGGACTTTCTGAGCTTATTAAAATGCTTAATTGCTTCCATTAACTTCTTCAGAATGGAGGAGGGGGTGTGACTTATGAAGGGAAATGTGCACATTGTCCAAAAACAAAATGTTTTGGTTTTTTCATAGCTTGGAAACAGTATGGAAGGTCCGTATAATTGTTGAAGATGAAGACAGAGAGAGTAGTAGTAGAGATGGGAGAGGCAGTAGGTGGATGCATGAGAATGTATAGAAGAGGGCACAAGCATCCACTCTTTCAGCTGTAAGTATTGCCCCTTCTGCTCATCCTGCAGCTGAAATGGGGTGAATAAAACTCCACCTTCAATCCGCCTGCTGCATCCTACTTCAAATAAGCTGTCACTAAGTCCTCCATCTACTGCAGTGGTTTGCTGCAGTCATGGAAATAGGAAAATAGGAAATAGCCTCAAGCAGTTAGGAACCACACATCAACCAGACATCAACCAAAACAAAGGGCTACTGTGGAGATAACCTCTAACCTCTCGTCTTCCTCAGTCACAGTTCTTAGATCGTCATGGTCTTCTCTCCACACAATGACAAGCTAGCTAGCTCAATTATCCCATAATAACGCTAATCTCCCTTCAGGTCCAGAGTGTGAATAGGTGTAATCACCTCAGCTCTATTCACACTGTCTGTCTGTCTGTCTGTCTGTCTGTCTGTCTGTCTGTCTGTCTGTCTGTCTGTCTGTCTGTCTGTCTGTCTGTCCTTCCTTTCCATGCTTAGTATAGGTCGACGTGTTAAATACCTGCCTGTTATCCCCATCCTACCTTATCCCTCTCCTCAGATCAGCCCTGTACACCACTGTTACACTGTTATCCCTCTCCTCAGATCAGCCCTGTACACCACTGTTACACTGTTACAGCCCGCTCCCATTTCCCGCCCTCAGACTCACGTAGTCGTGATCATTTAGCACCACATTTTCTCAACGCCCCACCCAGTAAATTGTCAACAAGCTCCTGTATGGTGTATGGCCCCTGCCTGTAGGTGATGGGGGTGCAGAGGGGTGTGTTATGGGGGACGGGGTGGGGGATTTAGCAGGTGACATGCACCATGTTGTAAAGCAGCTTGGCGCTACTTTAGTACTCAAGCAACACACACACACACACACACACACACATACACATACACAAAATATACTATTAGCATGTCCAGGTTGGAGGCTGTGTTAATGACAGTGTCAGGGCTGATGTTGTTAACAGGTAGAATACACACAGCTATCACACAGCTGGACAATAATCAACAACTGTGTGTGAAGCTTAGGCCGGTGATGTGGAGAGAGGAGGGAGTCTGACGAGGAAGACTGTGTGTGTTTATGCTTTCCCGGCACGGCTATCCAGCTCTCAGAAGATGTGTTGTGTTGGTATTCAGTAGTAGTACTGTTGGTCCTCTGGAGGAGAAAGAGAGAGGGAGAGAGTAACCCTTTCATCTGTTTTTCATGCTTGTTAACCACTCCCTTCAATTTATTAACCGTGCCCCCTCCAACTTATTTCCCCTCTTTCTACTGTCTGCTCCAGTTGAATCCTCAGTCCTCCATGTTCCCTCAATCCTCCATGTTCCCTTAATCCTCCATGTTCCCTCAATCCTCCATGTTCCCTCAATCCTCCATGTTCCCTCAATCCTCCATGTTCCATCAGTCCTCCATGTTCCCTCAATCCTCCATGTTCCCTCAGTCCTCCATGTTCCCTCAGTCCTCCATGTTCCCTCAGTCCTCCACGTTCCCTCAGTCCTCCACGTTCCCTCAGTCCTCGATGTTCCCTCAAATCTCCATGTTCCCTCAGTTCTCCACGTTCCCTCAGTGCTCCATGTTCCCTCAGTCCTCCATGTTCCCTCAAACCTCCATGTTCTGCCCTGAGATGATTTTGGAGCTATTTCAGAAAGAAACATCAGCATCAAAGGATATGATGAATTCCGATCTAAACTAAAGAAACATTATCTTTCTTCAGAACGGAGTCCGTTGCAGAGAAGATGCTCACCAACTGGTTCGCCTTCCTTCTTCACAGATTCCTCAAGGTGAGTCTAATGCAACCTCCAGTTTAGTAGTTTTAGTACACCAGGGTTGTGGCACTGAGAATACATTTTATGTCGTTAATCTATGTGCTCTCTCTCTCTCTCTCTCTCTCTCTCTCTCTCTCTCTCTCTCTCTCTCTCTCTCTCTCTCTCTCTCTCTCTCTCTCTCTCTCTCTCTCTCTCTCTCTCTCTCTCTCTCTCTCTCTCCCCCTCTCTCCAGGAGTGTGCTGGTGAGCCTCTGTTCATGCTGTATTGTGCCATCAAGCAGCAGATGGAGAAGGGGCCTATAGACTCCATCACTGGAGAGGCCCGCTACTCCCTTAGTGAAGATAAGCTCATCAGACAGCAGATCGAGTACAAAATCCTGGTCAGTACCACTCAGGAAATCACACACACACACTCACAAACAGACAGACTCTACTGACTACATATTTCTCTTTCTCGCACACACACACAAACACCATCTTGTTTTGATTCTCTCTGTGTCCTGGATAGCTAATGATCCTATGGGTGCCAGTGCTGCTCCAACAGGAGAGCAGGGGTCTGTGGAGACAGAGACAGGAGCACCAAGACAGTCATAGGCAGGACATGACAACGCTAGCTCTGATTGCTCTGACGGGGAACTGGGCTCATTACTCTGCTAATACCCCGCCAGAGCTGGAAATTGGTGTCCTGCCGAAGGTGTGAAATTAGATTTTAGGATGGTGGCGGGCGTGGAAATAGTATTTTAGAGCCCCCTCCACGCTCCGGGCTGATGCTAATGAGAGAGGTCTCCTGGGGGGGGGGACATCCGGACCGTGACAGGACCCATCAACACACACAAATAGTCACAGCAACACACGCGCATACTAAGAGGCATTGAAACACACAGGCACACACACACACGCAGGCGCTCTCACATACATATGCACACGCACACACAGACCCTCCCCCCACACACACACACAGACCCCCCCCACACCCCCACACACACAGACCACCCCCCACACACACACACCCCCACACAGACACACAGACCCCTACACACACACACACACACACCCTAACCCCCTCTCCTCTCCTGTCTCCCCCTATAGATCCTGAACTGTGTGAACCCAGACAATGAGAACAGCCCTGAGATCCCAGTGAAGGTGTTGAACTGTGACACCATCACCCAGGTCAAGGAGAAGATACTGGACGCCTGCTATAAGAACATGCCCTACTCACAGAGGCCCCGCGCTGTCGACATGGACCTGGGTAAGACAGAGATACACACACACACATACACCCTCCCTAGTCTGTGGCTTGACTGACTGACCCAGGTAAGAGCTGACAGATGGGCACCACAGGTCCACCACCCCCCCCCACACACACACACACAGTCTGCCACTCCAGCCCTAGAGAGCCAAGAGCGTTTCTACCTCCATCTCCTCCTCCAGCCAATGCCTCCTCTTCCCCATCTTCTCATGTGCTCTCGCTTCACACCAGTGAGATAGAAACACTAGCCTCCTGTCAGCAGTGCTAATCAGCCTTCAAATACACTGGCCACAACCACAGGAGGTTGTCTCTCCCTCTCCATATAACTATCGCCTAGGTAACGCTAGGGAGGGTGAGGAGGCGGTCTCTGGGCAGATCTGGAGGGTTGGGGTGTGGGGGGTCGTGCTTGATGCCTGGAGCAGCAGCGTCTGCTGGCAGTGGCACAAAGTAATAAAGTCCAGTCAACAGAGGAGAAAATCAATGATCACTACCCAGTGATGCCCGACGCTGCCCGTCCGTTTCCCCAGCAAAAACCCTTATTATCTTTTCATTATCGGGTCAACGTGCCCCCTCCATCCCTCTTCTTCCCCTTTCCCCTCTCGCTTGAGTCACTTTTCTGGAAAGGATATGATTTTCTCTCCTAGTGCTTCTCCGGCTGCGTTTTCCCCACTCTACCAACGCCGCACCGGCCGCAGAATGCATATGGTTATGCAACGACGTATCACTGACACAAGTGCCAATTAAGCCAGCGAGGCTGACTGCGCATACATCTTGAACTTGTTTGTGTGTAATGTTTCATTAAAATGCAAGTCAATCCGGGCGCTGTCTCTCGTCTCCTAACCTAGCGGAGTACACAGAGTGCTCTGTGTGTCTGTAGAACAGAATGGCTGTTGATATAGCTTCATTTGGGTAATGTGTTTCCTCTAGAGTCCTTGGAAGCTCCTGATGTGTGCCTCTTCACAGCGACACAGAAACACCAAT